>CAWUDS030000845.1:0-30000 GCA_963859935.3 Lathyrus sativus | reverse complement strand
AAAACAACAGGCAAAGTGAGTCAACATTCACTTCAAACCTAGGGGGCAAGCATCACAAGCCAACAAACAATACAGAGAACAAAACCAAAGCAGAGGAGGCAGCCCAAGCAGCAACACCAAACTCCTACAACAAACAGCACAAGCAGCAACTCTGACAGCAACAGATAATCTTAACAGCAAAAAGTTGACAGCAACAACCTTCATCTTCATGAATAGATCCCATCTTCAAGTTTCAACAAACTTTCAATCTTCAACAAGCACCAAGCTTCAACAAGCTCCTAGCTTCAACAAGCTCCTAGCTTCAACAAGCACAAACTTCATCTGCAATAAGCTTCAACAAGCACCAAACTTTCTATTTACCAAGCTTCAACAAGCACCCCCAAGGGAGAATCAATCAACAAGATCAGGTTGAAATGTTAAGTAAATCAATGACAACCAAAGGAAGCCACTAAGAACCTGACATTGTAAAGGAACTGTATCCTCAAAGTTCTACTCTTAAAGCATGCCATTCATCCCTCCAAAGGATATATGTGACTTATTTAATAGGACTTTATGTCATTGGATTGAATGGAGATAAACCATATACTCCATGTTTGAAGAAAGAAACAAAACTAGTCTAATGCTCTTCCTAAAACCCTAGTTTCCCTAGGCTCATGACAAGCACTCCACAAGAGGACAAGGCTTCAACTCCAAGCTCCTTCAAGCTCTTCATATCAACATCAACATGTCTTCATCTTTATCCAAGCACAAGAGCACCACCACCCTAATCTAAGGAGAACTATTGAATTAAACTAGTCAAATTAGTGTGTTAGAAACACCAAAAAGTTAGTCTTAACACTAATTCTACTTAAAATACCAAAAGTGATTGTAAAATCCTACAAAAATTATTAAGGATTCCTAAACCTCTTAAGAATATGCCATACAAAAATCAGGGGGTTAACCATTCATTTAGGCCTAAAACTATGCCCTAAACCTAAGGGTACTATCCTAAAACCCTAAAACTACAACACCTAATGTTCAATGTTCAAACTAGCCTAAAATTCTCTCACAAAAATATGAGAAAATTACTATGGGTACATGCATATCTAAGCTATCTAGTACAAAAATAATCACTTCAAAATCATACACCAAACACCCATACCAAAATCAACAAGATGGCATACCAAACATTTTCAAAATAAAAGCAATTAAAAATACAAAAATGCAATTAAAATGTAAAATGCATGAATTATGAATTTTTTTATCCTATTAAATTTTGCACTATCTAAAGAGTCAGGGAAAAAAAACCTAACCTAAAAAGATTAATATTTCTATTTATTGTGAATTTATTTCTAACCTACATGCAAAATATAAAAATCCAAGAAAATCAATTAAAATAACCAAAAGGGCGTGCTGAATAGCAATAAAATCATGTTGTAAATCAGACTGGGCCCAAAGGTGGGGTGTGGATAGCGTGTGAGTCTTAAGCCCAAACCAAACTAAAAACAAGTCAGAAAAAGAAATGGAAATGGAAAAAACCTCGTGGCAAATAGCAATTGTTTTCAGTGTGTTTTCTCAATGGGCCTGAACGTAGGGTGTGGTTAGCAAGACATCACTTAAGCCCACCCAAACTTGTTTAATGAAACGGTGAGTTTCAATTAAACTCACTCTCTTCAGCTTGTGAAACACGATCGTGGCCGTTGGTTCAGATTCTCAGTCAAAGGTCAAACACAAATCAATGGCTAAGACTTCATCTTCCCCAAAAATTCAAACTGGGAGGGAAATGTTCAGGACGGTGGCCTGAGCTTTGCGCCACCGTCGTCTCCGGTTAGGTCATCCCTAAAGCGTATCAAACACCAAATTGAAACACCCTATCTCACTCAAAATTCTCTTCTGATCACGAATATGCCCTCAGAATTTATTGATTCTCACTCCAACTCCAAAACCGATCCAAGTTTCAGAATATTCATCCAACTTCAATTGTCACGATTCTTGAAATTAAAGGCACTAATGTCATATACATGCTTCACTGATCAAATATTGCTATCTAAACATGATTACAACCTCAAGGATCAAGAGATATGAGCTTCAACAGAAATGGTGTCATGCCTAATTTGGTCTCTAATCATTCCAATTTTGGACTGAAATCCATCCTAGCCTCATCCCTAATCTAACCACATACCAAATTCTATGCATCTCCCTATAAATTAAGCTAAAAGAAGAAAGTTGCAAACCTGGTTTGAAATGATGAACAAATGAAGATTTTGCTCGAATCAACCTCCAATCTTTTGCAGAATCACTCAAGAACCACTTCCCAAGCTACTTCAACGATCAATTTACACTGAATTCTCTTCAATTCCAAAACCCGATTCTTGATGCAGTTGTGAAATTTTCAATTGCTCTCTTTGATTCCTTGCTCAATCCTTGCCAAAAAATGATCTGAATCAGTTGCAAATGTTATATAGAATATGTTGGAAACCTCTAGAAACTTCTGTAACCAACTGAATGAGATTTTGAAAATCTCATATGCCAAAGTTGTGCTTTGCTCTATTCTAGCTCACCATCTTGCTTGAATTTCTCCTCTTGTGGCATTTTGAACTGAATGGGGATGGTAATTCCCTTATTTTTGATCCAAGGATGTGTGATTCAAATGTTGCTTCAATCTTAAGTTATCAAAGGGAACCATGTGAAATTGGCCTCAAATCCAAAATATGGTAATGTCATCATTCTTAGAATGTTTTCCTGATCAAAATGATATGCAACATGACCTTGTTTGACCATAAAACAAAGAATCCCATTCTTTTGCCTTTTAATCACTTTAATTTCTTCCTTTTCAAAATTTCTCAAACCAACTTCTCCTATGAGACATTTCAATGCCTCCTTGATGCATGGCCAAGGTTAAAACCCTATTTTGAGCAACTTTATAGTTGAACAAATTTTTGTTTGAGGCCTCTAAGTTGGTGAAAATGGCCTATGATCACAAATGACCTATAATCACCAATACCCAAAACACCCATGGCTTGCCAAGATCATAACTTGAGTTCTACAAATCCTCTTGAGGACTTCTAGTACTCTATGGAAAGATAAGATCACGACCTACAACTTTCATGTTGGCAATGAATCCATTTGAAAACTCCTTGAAGGGAAAAAGTTGCTTGGAAGTCAAGTGACTTTCACAGATATATTTCAGTGTCATCTGATGATCTGTAACTTGCAAGGACCATAACTTGAGTTCTATAAATCCCCTTGAGGACTTCTAGTACTCAAATTAAAGGTATTGAGATGCTCTACAAGTCTCATGTTGGAAAAAGATCCATTTGAAACTTGTATTTTGACTTATGTGGCCTTGAAGTTGGGCACTAAACAGGGGATTTTACACTGAAACCCTAATTTAGCAACTTCCCACATTCTTGCCTCTTATTTGCTTAACATTGGCACAAAACCACACATGTATCAACATATCAATCCATGAATCCCATGACCTAAAAGTATGCTTTGATGCTCTCCAATTACTCAATTGAATTAGGGTTGACCCAGATGAAACCCTAGTTGACTGCACCTCAACTGTGGCTCTTGCACTTGAATCAATGACTTGTCTCAGCTTCCATAGGGCCCTCTAGGCATCCCATGAGATTCATACACACCTCAAATTCACAATCCATGTTTCACATTCCACTGATGGTTCCCAATATTCCTCAAGATAGGAGTAAAACCCACATGTAGACACTCAAACATTCTCAAGACTTCAAATCACTTCTTGATGGCCTGGATGATCTCTCAAACTTGGATAAGACCTCTTGCTAGGCTCTTCTATTGATAGACACCCTTGATCCCTTGTTGGAGGCATGCTATGCTATGATATGCCAATGATTGAACTATGTACATGATGTAACTACGCAAATGAAATGCAATGAAACATAAATCAGGCAAGAAAAGGTTGAGCAAATTTTGGGGTGCAACAACTTCCTCTATTCAAACGGCTTGGACCCGACTGGGTGAAGAGCAAACGGCCTTCAAACAATCGAGGTACGAGACGGTTGAATACCAAGGAACCCGAAAATTTGTCAACCGCAGAAATAAACTGCACCACTATTTGGGGAACGACATCCACCAACTGAATCTGGTTGTTACGGCAACAACTGATCCAACGTCTGATAATAATTCTGATTTCACCTTCAACCACCTATGTAACGCCACAGGTACTGAACAATTTTGCAAAAACCTCTCTGTCCACAACTGGACTAACCTTGTCAACACAAGAAGAGAAACAAATTCATCAACACGAATAGAGATTCCGTCGTCACAGGAGTAACCTTGTCCACATCTGGACCCAAACTTCGTCAAATCACGAATAAATACAAATTTGTCCATGTCAGGACTCACACTTCGTCAACCCGAAGAAATCTCAACAACCCAGGAATAGAACTTTGCCCACGTTAGGACGCTTATTTCGTCAACACGAAGAAAACCCCTCAACAAGAACAAAACTTTGTCCACGTTAGGACGCACACTTCGTCAACACGAAGAAATCACATCATAAACTTGTCCATGTTAGGACTCCACATTCTGCCAACACGGAGAGATCCTATCATCATAGGAATAAAACTTTTCCTCATCAGGACTCCACATTCCGTCAACACGGAGAAGTCCCGGCGACTTCGCTGGGGATGAGTTGTCCGCATCTCGCCAACACGAGGAGATCCTATCAACATAGGCAATAAAATCTTATTTGCGTCTCGTCAACACGAAGAACTCCTATCAACATAGGAATAAATTGTCCATGTCAGGACTCACATCTCGTCAACACAAGGAAATAAACCCGTCACCATGAAGAAAAATAAATTTGTCCACGTCAGGATTCCATCTCGTCAACACGAAGAACGGTAAACTTGTCCACGTCAGGACTCGCATCTCGTCAACACGAGGGAAGGTAACTTGATTTGTCCACGTCAGGACCCACCTCTCGTCAACAAGAGGAATTCCTATCAACATAGGAGTAAATTGTCCACGTCAGAACACCGTTTCGTCAACACGGAGAAAGATAAATTTGTTCACGTCAGGACTCGCGCATCTCGTCATCACGAGGAACTATAAACTTGTTCACGTCAGGACGCCCATTTCGCCAATACGAAGAAGGATATCCGCTGGGGATAAATGGTCCACGTCAGGACACCATTTTGTCAACACGAAGAGTAATCAATTTTGTCCACGTCAGGACTTCACATTCCGTCAACACGGAGAAATCAAATCTGCCCACGTTAGGACTAGCACATCTCCTCAACACGAGGAAATAAAACTGTCCACGTCAGGACTAGCACTTCGCCAACACAAAGAAATCCCGTCAATACAGGAATAAATTGTCCACGCCAGGACTCATATCTCGTCAACACGAGGAACTCCTATCAACATAGGCAATAGAATTTCGCGACTTCCGGGGAAATACATTCGTTTATCCATACGGGAAGATACTCTGAATACAGTTTCTCCACTTACCTCTGCAGTAACTAACTCCATTGGTCCCAACCCACAAACCCTTTAGCACTGACGTGACAGCGACTTTGAGGCGGACTCTACTGGGAATATTTGGAACCCAAACTGCCGGACGCCTGTTTCGATAACCGGCGGCAACTTCTGAAATTTTGATTCATGAAACCCTTTGATGCTGATGCAACAGCAAATTTGAAGAGAATAATCCGCTGGCCGGATAAGAGAAACTTCAACAAGCAACTCTGGCGGGGAAAACAAGAGAAATTTAAACAAATAACTCTGCTCGGGGACAAAGAGAAACTTAACCAAGTAACTCTGTGGGGAAAATAGTAAGATGAACCGTATCATCACACATCTCACAGCGAGACCTCGAATGCCTGGTAATAGATCTGAGCTAGAACTCCATACTCCTGCTGAGCAAACACACCTGAAAGCAAAAGGTTAACCAACCTGATTTATGTTTCAAAATGCGTATGTTTGAAAATGGCGTAATGCTCCGTACGGCACGGAAATGCTACACGTTTGAGTAGATGCAAATATGACGATATATGCAAATGCAAAGGCAGGCTCAAGCTGTCGGGGCCACTCTGATAATGATATCTCAACAACATGAATGCTGAGGATAAAGCCAACTCCGCTAGGGAGAACAAGTATCATAAGGGATTCCGGTAAAATAAATGCCGGAAACACAACCAACTCTGCCGGGGAGAGATTAAACATCAATTTCCACTGGGAGGAAAGAACAAACACCCTGCTAGTGAACAAACTTAGCTAGGGAAGAAGCGACACTTCTGGGAAAAGCACACTGTCTGGGCACAGTTTACACATTCAGAGCCTCGGACTCTGCTGAGGACAAATATCCCGACGGAGGCAAGACGACCTGTGGCGAGCAAGAAAACCATCCTTCGCGGATAAAAACCTTTCGAACCAACAACTTGGTTGACTATCGCGGGAATCTCCCATGCTGGAGATTGCACGTGCACATCTTCGATTCACTGAGGAGCGCAACCTCTGCAGGGGACATTGATTTTGACTTGCTGGGATTAATCCTATGGGCGGCTTTCCATGAGGACACTCTCCTGGGAAAAATAATTCCCTCCTTCGGGAAGGGATAAATGTCATTTCAACTCTTTGGGGATAAGCTGCGACTAGCAGAGGAATGACATCAACTGAAGTCAGGTCTTACGTCAAGCGACCTTGGCTGGGGAACACAATTCCTGACCGTTTGCTCCAAAGGTAAGAACCCTGCAAAACACAAACGAGACAAAACAGGCCTATACAACAGAATCTATCCGGGTTAGCGTATGTGACACTACTTCAGTCAATTCGAAGTTTTAGCAATTATTGGCAAGGGCCAGCAAGATTATGTAAGTGCAAGTTTATCAAAACATCGGCGTCTTTCATAAACAAAACAGTAAAGAACAAGTATCAAGTACTGAATAACATGTTTTATTAATAACGGGCCTCTGAATAGGCAAAGTTTTGTACACTGGATGCAACTCCTGAAAAGAGGAAGTTACGCACAAACACGCATAAATATATGCACAAGAAGCATAAAGAAAATACAAAACAATATTTGTATACATGTCGGCAACGCGGCACAGACAAACACCATGAGCTGATCCTCATATGACTCGCCTGACTCTGCGCTTTCCCGGTACTCTATCTTCGGAAGAGATTGTTTTTGGATAGACGGCCCCCAGGTACTCCCAAACCACTAAGCAAAGCCGTATCAAATCCGGACCGCAGTCATTTGCTTTTTCAATCCCTAACTTTTGCATGAACCGCCCTTTGCGGGTTTTCAATTCACCGGGATACCCTTTTTTGTCGAAGTCGCCCTTTTCAGGTATTCGACTTTGCGGGTGTATATCTTTTCAATTTTATCCCTAACTTTTGCCCGAACCTTTTATTCATTTTTTATGGTTCGCCGGGATGCCCCATTTTTGCCTGGACTCTCTTTTTACTGTCCAGCGGGTCACTTTCAAGCAAAGTATTTTTTAACTGCGTCCGAATTCACAGGAGACGTAAAGTCCTCACCATCCATGGTGGATAGTAACAAGGCTCCTCTAGAGAAGACTTTTCTGACAACGTAGGGACCTTCGTAATTGGGAGTCCACTTGCCTCTGTGATCTGATTGTGGTGGGAGAATATTTTTCAAAACAAGATCGCCCGTCTGAAAGCTTCGAGGGCACACCTTCTTGTCGTAAGCTTTCTTCATCCGGCTCTGGTACAACCGACCGTATGCTAGAGAAGTCAGTCTCTTCTCATCCATTAAGCTGAGCTGATTCAGTCTATCTTTAATCCATTCTGCCTCGTCGAGTTGGACATCACGTAAAACCCTCAGAGAAGGAATCTCTCGACCTCCAACGGTAACACCGCCTCCATCCCGTATACTAATGAGAAAGGGGTTGCCCCGGTTGATGTGCGTACTGTCGTACGATAACAGTGCAAAGCAAAAGGTAACATCTCGTGCCAGTCCTTATACGTCACAACCATCTTCTGAACAATCTTCTTTATGTTCTTATTGGCCGCTTCGACAGCGCCATTCATCTTGGGACGGTAAGGAGAAGAGTTGTGATGCTCAATCTTAAAATTCTGACACAGCTCTTTCATCATTTTGTTATTCAAATTTGAACCGTTGTTGGTGATAATCCGCTCAGGGATTCCATATCTGCAGATAATATCTCGTTTGATAAATCTGGCTACCACTTGTTTGGTCACATTGGCATATGATGCTGCTTCCACCCATTTGGTGAAGTAATCAATTGCCACCAAAATGAACCGGTGTCCGTTTGATGCCGTGGGCTCAATCTTGCCAATCATATCAATCCCCCACATCGATAAAGGCCACGGTGATGACATCACATTCAGAGGGCTCGGAGGCACATGGATTTTGTCCGTATAAATCTAGCATTTATGACACCTCTTTGCAAACTTGAAACAGTCTGTTTCCATAGTCAGCCAATAATAACCTGCCCGCAGCAGTTTTCTCTTCATAGCATGCCCACCAGCATGTGTACCAAATGTACCCTCATGTATCTCTTCCATGAGAAACTTCGCCTCTTTCTCATCTACACAGCGTAGCAACACCAAGTCGTGGTTTCTTTTGTATAGGACACCGTCCGGATTCAGATAGAAATTGTCAGTCAATCTCCTGAGAGTCTTCTGATCTCGACTGGATACCCCAGCTGGATACTCCTTGTTTTTCAGGAAATTATGGATGTCAAAGTACCAGGGTTTACCATCGGGAGCCTCGTCAATGGCAAATATGAAGGCAGGCCTATCAAGCCGAGAGATAACAATCCGGGGAGCCTCGTTCCAGAAGTTAACTTTATACATTGAAGACAATGTCGCCAGGGCGTCAGCCACTTGATTTTCTGCTCGCGGTACGTGATGCAATTCCACCTTGTCAAAGAAAGGCAACAATCTCCTTGCATAATTCATATAGGGTATCAAGTTGGGCTGACGTGTCTCCCATTCTCCTTTAATCTGATTCACCACTAGAGTTGAGTCTCCGTATACATCCAGGTTCTTGATTCGCAAATCAATGGCTTCTTCTAGACCCATGATGCAAGCCTCATATTCAGCCTCGTTATTGGTAACAAGAAAAGTCAATCGGACAGTAAATGGGAGGTGCGACCCATGAGGAGTAGTGATAATTACACCTATTCCGCTACCATAGGAATTAACTGCTCCGTCAAATATCAACTGCCATTTGGAACCCAACTCTGGTCCTTCGTCCGACAATGGTTCTTCACAATCTTTCATTTTCAGGTACATGATATCCTCGTCAGGAAAATCAAACCTCATCGATTGGTAGTCCTCAACAGGCTGCTCAGCGAGGTACTCTGACAGAACGCTACCTTTAATAGCCTTTTGCGAGACATATTGGATATCGTATTCTGTTAACACCATCTGCCATCGGGCAATTCTTCCGGAGAGTGCTTGCTTCTCAAACACATATTTGATTAGATCCATCTTTGAAATTAGCATGGTTGTATGATTCAGCATGTATTGCCTCAAACGTTTGGCGGCCCAGGCTAGCGCGCAACACGTCTTCTCGAGCATTGAGTATCTGGACTCACAGTCGGTAAACTTCTTACTCAAATAGTAGATCGCATGCTCTTTACGTCCGGTCTCGTCGTGTTGACCGAGAACACAACCCATACTTTCCTCAAGAACCGTCAAATACATAATCAAAGGTCTCCCGGCCACTGGGGGTATCAAAACAGGAGGTTCCTGCAAGTATTCTTTTATCTTGTCGAACACCTTTTGACAATTTTCATTCCAGGTCAACACCTGATCCTTTTTCAACAACTTGAATAACGGCTCGCATGTCGCGATTAGGTGAGATATGAACCGAGCAATGTAGTTCAACCTCCCTAAAAACCCACGCACTTCTTTTTCTGTTTTAGGCGTCATCATTTCTTGTATAGCTTTTATCTTTGCAGGATCAACCTCTATTCCCTTTTCGCTCACAATAAACCCCAGCAGTTTACCCGATCTTACCCTAAAGGTGCACTTGTTAGGGTTCAGTCTCAACCTGAACTTCCTAAGTCTTTTGAACAGTTTCAGCAAATTAACCAAATGCTCCTCCTCCGTCTGGGATTTGGCAATCATATCATCAACATAAACCTCGATCTCTTTGTGCATCATGTCATGAAAGAGAGTCGTCATAGCACGTTGATATGTTGCCCCAGCGTTCTTTAGTCCGAAGGGCATCACTTTGTAACAAAATGTTCCCCAGGGAGTAATGAAGGTAGTCTTCTCCATGTCTTCTGGTGCCATTTTGATCTGATTATAGCTTGAGAAGCCGTCCATGAAGGAGAATACGGAGAACTGAGCAGTGTTATCAACCAGCACATCAATGTGAGGAAGTGGAAAGTCGTCTTTCGGGCTCGCCCTATTCAAATCACGGTAGTCTACACACATTCGCACTTTACCGTCTTTCTTCGGCACTGGTACTATATTAGCGACCCATGACGGATAAGTTGTAACGGCTAGGAAACCAGCATCCCACTGTTTTTGAACTTCCTCTTTGATTTTCACAGCCATGTCTGGTTTGGTTCTTCTGAGTTTCTGCTTAACATGCGGACATTCCTCTCGCAACGGCAGATGGTGCACAACCATGTCCATATCCAACCCAGGCATATCCTCGTACGACCAAGCAAATATATCACTATACTCTCGCAGTATCTCAATCAGCCTTTGCTTGATGTCGCTCTGCAGCGCGGCCCCTATACGGATATTTCTCACAACTTCTTCCGACCCCAAGTTGATAAACTCAATTTCCTCCTGATGAGGCAGAATGATTCTCTCTTCCTGTTTCAACAAACGAGTCAGCTCCTCTGGCAAGTCGCTATCCTCGACAATCTCTTCCTCTGCTTGGAATACCAGGTGCTCGAAGTCGAAACGAGTCATAGGCGGTTCGTGGAAGATGTCATCTGAAATATTAGTCATGCAAAGTAAATGGTTAAACGCTTCAACATGCAAACAAAGCAAATAACCACGTTGCCATTTATTGTTAAAGTAAAAAACAAGAAAAACAGGGATCACAATATTTGAATATGAAAAACGCCTTTATTTCATTATTAAAACAGTGCAATACACATAATCAAGTAGCCCTAAGGTAAAATCACTATGCCCCGGGTAGGACATAGGATTATTCAACAATTGATAAAATAAATCATTACTGTTTAAGAGTCACTGGGACAGTTTCTCGGATGGACCAGTTGCAGAGACTTTGTCCTGGCACGCTTGGCTTGATCCATGCGTCCACATCACAGTCACTATCTCCGTCTTCAACATCGGAAATAGCGTTGATTGTCTCAAAGCACACCCCGCTTGGCGTAATCGTTATCGGTCCCTTGAACCTGGGCGCTCCTGAAGATGACGCTGACGACATTGTCAATACCCTAGCCCAAACTTGTCATTCTTCACGGGAATCTCCAAAACCTGCCCCCAACCTTTAGTCTCACCAGTCTGCACTAAAGCCTGAGCTTCCTTGTAGGATGACACTGCCACCTCTAGCATTTTGCTAGGACCATGAGCTTTGTCTTTAATTCGCAACCCTTCGAAGGCTTGACAAAGTGTCTCGTGTATTTCTCTGTCGACCTCAACATATCTGAACGATGACAGGTGACTGACCAAAATGTCCTCCTCCCCGCAAACGGTAACGACACTATCACCCACCATGTACTTCAACTTCTGATGTAATGTGGACGTTACGGCCCCTGCAGCATGGATCCATGGGCGCCCAAGAAGGCAGCTATAAGCTGGATGGATATCCATGATGTAGAATTCGGTATCAAAAATTTTTGGCCCCACCTGAAGCGGTAAAGTTATTGACCCAAATACTGATCTTTTTGTCTCGTCAAACGCCCTCACAACCAACTCGCTGGGCGTGCAAATAATTCCCCGTATGTCCAATTTCATCATGGCTTTCTTTGACAGTACGTTCAACGACGATCCAGTATCCACCAATACACGCGATATTATGGTGCCCCGGCATTCCACCGATATATACAAAGCCATGTTGTGCTATCGACCCTTGGGTGTTAGATCAAAATCTGTGAAACCCAGGCTATGTCCAGCATTGACATGTGCCATTATCCCCTCTAACTGATTTACAGAAACTACTTGAGGCACAAATGACGTATCCAGAATCTTTAGCAGGGCGTTCCGGTGGGCCTCAGAACATAACAACAACGACAAGATAGAAATCTTCGACGGCGTCTGCTGTAGATGTTCAACAATTTTGTAGTCGCTTTTGCGAATCAGTCTCATGAACTCCTCTACGTCCTTGAGTGACGTATCCTTTTCTTTCGACTGAGTAGGCCCGCTTTCATTTACTTTGGCTTTACCTTTGGCCAATCTCTCTGCTTCTATTTCAGGTGAGGTAAAGATCCTTCCGCTACGGGTCATGCCCCCCGTTCCAACAACATTATCAACAGCCCCAGCCGGCTGGCTATTTACCACAATCTTTTCACCGTTGCAATATGCTTATAATCCGTATGTCCACGAGACAACTTTCGTACTCTCAAAGGGAACAAGCCCTACCTTGGCAATCGTAATAGTTGGCCGCTTGGCGGGCGCCGTTATCGTTATAGTCTTCCTCGGGATCGTCACCGTTGCAATATCATTCTGCTTATCACATAATGCCTCCACAGGCTTCTCAACCGCGGTTCGATCAAATTGCAAGGTCCCTTCGTCGATCATGGCCTGAATGCCCTACTTCAAATCAGTACAACCCTCAGACCGGGTCCAACACTCTAAACAGTATTCATCACAACCAGGGAATACTCCCCCTCTGAGCAACCTGCTTTTCACCTCACTCAATGTTGTCTTCAGTTCTTTAACATCCATCACCAAGTTCAAATTTTCTTCTGTCAAGATGGCATTTGCCCCATGATTAGGCATAAGCTGTTGTACAATATTGAGCCCCACCTGGACAAAGTTGATGGCTTTACTGTCCAACAAGTCTTGAACTTTATGCTTGAAAGCATGACAAGATTCTATACCATGTCTGGGCGCCCCGGAGTGGAATTCGCAATGCTTATTAGCGTCATACCCATAAGGAAGTACCGGTCCTGTAGGCGGTTCCAATGTCCTTTTCTCGACCAAATTCAACCCCAGCAGTGTCTGAAGAAGCTCTGCATATGTCGACAGAGGCTTGTCAAATACCCTCTTCGGCTTTGCATTCTGAAACCTTCTCTGACCCTGATTCTGCCTTTGCTGCTGATGTGGTTGTTGTTGCTGCTGCTGTTGTTGTTGAGGAATTGGAATCATAACACTGGCTATTTGTTGAGGTTGACTGTACTGATTCCTACCTCTGCCCCGGCCTCTACCACCAAACGCAGCGCTGGTATCACCCTTTTGTCTTCCGCCGAACGCTTTTCTCGCACCCCCAGCTGAAGTAGATTCACCTGCCTGAATCTTTCCAATTTTAATTCCATTTTCGATCCTCTCTCCCATAAGGATCATATCGGAGAAGCTATCCATCGAAACATTGAGTAATTTGTCATAGTACATTCCTGTAAATGTCCCCACAAACATGTCATTCATCTCCCTTTCAACCAAAGGAGGGTGCACCCTAGCTGCCATATCGCGCCACCGTTGCGCGTACTCTTTGAAACTTTCACCATTTTTCTGCGACAGACTCTGCAACTGAACTCTGTTTGGCGCCAAATTGCTGTTATATTTGTAATGCATAACGAAAGCATCAGCCAACTGCTTCCAACTTCTAATCTGAGTCGGCTTCAGTCCCATGTACCATTCTAAGGATGGTCCCGATAAGCTATCCTGAAAGAAATGCATGAGCATCCTTTCATCATTGGAATATGCAGACATCCTTCTATAATAAGAACGTACATGGACCTTTGGGCAAGTATCCCCTTTGTATTTGTCGAATGTTGGAGCCTTGAATTTTAATGGCACCCTCAGCCCTGGTACCAACCCCATAGTAGTCATATCTAACCCAGCGGAGTTCTGATTAACCACACCTTTCATCTGCTCTTCTAGCATTCTGATCCTCTGAACAGGGTCAATGGGGCCCTCAGGTCCCATACCTTTTCCCGAAAAAGCGTCGTCCTGGTGATCCACATTCCAGTCATTGCCACACCCATCGTAGCCCATGTTACAGCCAAATCCTTGTTGATTGAACACAAGACCCTGTCCTCGGTTGCCGAACCCTAGATTGACCCTAGCAGGTCCAAAACCATTGTTGAAAGGAAATGCTCCAGCGCCGTTGTTATTCACATTACCGAATCCACCATTACCGTGGCCATACCCCTGATTGTTGTTGTAACCGTCATTACCAAAGCCTTGATTGTTGAACCCGAAGATCCTGTTCTGATTGTCATTGCCATACCCATTGTTTCCAAAGCCAACATTGTCACCGAATCCTTGATCGGCATCCCCAGTGTTGCCTTTGTTGTTAACAACATGCCCATCACCACCATTTCCAGTATTGCCATTACCAGCACCTGCACTGGTACCAGTGTTTCCGTTGACCGTCACAACAGGTGGAGTAACTAACGGTATCTCATCCTCCCGGCGAGGAGTTTCAACAAAAATGTGGTCAGTATTTCCATTTCCGTTTGCCCGCGTCAGCAGCGGTTGCACCAAGGTCTGAAGATTCTCCTGGCCCTTGGCCATACTCTCCATAACTTGCATGAACAGAGTCAACTTCTCACGGATTTCCTGCATCTCGACTTGAATTTGATCCATTATCTTCTTGCAGTTGTTTCGGGTTGAGTAGCGGTGGACTCTTTGGTCGTCAATCCTGAAAAACCTGTGAGATGCATGAAATAAGACACAGATTCAACAAGTAACTGGCAATGCAAAATGAATATGCAGATGCAATGTGTCTGTGCGTTAGGGAAATTAACCCCTGATTCTAGTGCCAAAGTGCCAGTGCAGTGACAGTGCTAAGAAGCTTAGATTCATACACGGAGAAAACATCTCATATATTGCTGAAAAGCCCATCAAGGCAGAAATACAATATCACTGAGTGTACAATAACAAGAAGGCATGGCCTCAACCAACAATCCTGGTGACAGTCAGCACAACGCAAATAAAGCATATACAACAGTGCATAAGGTAATCAAGTGCGACCATATGCCCGATACTCCTCTAACAATTTCTTAGTCTTGGGATGATCCGGCTGGGAAAGCAACCCTTCAACGAGCGAGTCTCTTTGCATGATAACACGCTGGAGATCCCCAATGAATTCCTCCCAAGCACCCTCTCTAAAGCACTCCTCTAGCTTCCGCTTCTGGGATGCAGACTCTTTCTTGCGCTTGACAACTTTGTTCAACGAATTCTGAACGGCGTATCTCCGCATAACCTCTTCTTCAAACTTTTTCTGGCTAGCCTTCAACTGATCCTCTAACTTGGAGATTTGCAACCTCAGCTTATCTTCTCTCTCCTTGTTATTTGCCAGTGTAGCATTCCAGGTTTTGTTGAATGTGGAGATCTCCCGGTAGGCTATATCAAGTGCTTTCTTCTTAGACTCCAGCATATCATGGGAGGTCTTGAAATCTATCCCTAAATGTTCACGCTTCTTCCGTTGTTCAGTCAGTTCTGCACCTAACTAGTTCACCAGCTTTGTTTGCTGCTCGAAGGAATATACGGCTTCATTCCTTTCGTTCCTGAGTTGAACTAGCTCTTCTTCCAACTTCTCGTTGGCCTTCATCAGCTCTTCTTTCTCCTTCACAACCTGCTCATATCTCTTAATAGACACAGTAGTTGGCTCTTCAACCACGAGGGGAGCAGGAGGTAATACTGCAGGAAACAGCATCAGCGCCTGCTTTGCCCTATCTTGGATCCAAACTTGATACGAAGGATAGTCTTGACTATCATTCTTACCCAACAACGGCTTACCCTTCTTGCAGATGTTATTCCAAGCATGCTAAAGCTTGGATAAAAATTCTCCACTCAGATCTCCTGTAAAATACAGAGATTCCTGCACTTCCTCCTCTTTTGGTGGGCTTCTTAAAGCATAACCGAATTGCCTGATCAACAAAGACAGATTGTAGTTAATGCACCCTTTCCTCCCAATCAGGGGAACGTTAGGATACCCGGCGCAGCTGTAGATAATCTCAGATCCCAGTAAATCCTTATCAAACCAGACAACATCTTCTGAAGAAAGCCCCATCAGACGCTCAGACCATTCCACCGTAGCTGCAGACTCAGCAAAGATACCCTTCTTGGGCAGGTGACTATCAAACCACATATACAACAAAGGCACACAACAAGAGACGTTCTTTCCCCGCCTATTCTCGTTCTTATAATGCAGAGAATGATAGAAGTCTCCAATCAATTTAGGCACAGGATTGCCTGAAGCAAATATATGGAATGCATCCAAATCAACAAAGTCAGGCATATTAGGGAACAATACAATGCCATATATACACAAAGCAAGGATAGCATTAAACATAATCCAACAACCACTCTTGGCATACTCTTGTGCTTTCCCAACCAAGAACTTGAGAGGAAAACCAGAAACTCCATTCCACGAGGTTAACAGCAACTCTGAGGAGTCTAAATGCAAAGCAACAGCCAAATCCTCAAACTTGGGCTCAGCACCCATATGAATAAAGGGTACCCTGTTCTAAATGGTTAACTCCAAGATCTCAGCATATTCCTCCATGGTCGGAGCCAGAATGAAGTCAGGGAAAGTAAAACACCTCAGCGGGGGATCATAGAACTACATCAGCGCGTACAATCCGTTCAGCTCATTCGTGGATGGTTTACAAACCAACCTAAGCAGTTTCCCATAACTCTTCCTGAAGCTTCTCTTCACATCATCGTCAGCCAAGGACATCAAACCAAGCAAGGAAGAAACATCTGGAGTAGGCAACTTGTATGCCACAGTCTTCTTCAAAGTATCCCTGATAGCAGACAGAAATCCGGGCAACTAGAATCAGAGGGTATGAAATGCACCTGCAGCACAGACACACGTTAATGATATGCAAAATGAGTATGCAACAATGCAGTATGCAAACATGCAACAGGGATCAAGTGATATATTTATAAAGAGATCCATCCACAATATCTGTCTCAACAGACCCACAATACTGCTCAAACCTGGTCCCAACAGACCCATAACAATGCTCCCCCTGGTCTCAACAGACCTATAACAATGCTCCAACCTGGTCTCAACAGACCCATAACACTGCTCCAACCTGGTCTCAACAGACCCATAACACTGTCCTGATGAAGAAGTCCAAGTAACCACACATACTGGTCCAATATTAAGAAAACCGGGTAGTCTGGAGGTCAAGTTTCCTGCATGCCCCAATCCCTCTCATAGGTATGTGTCCTATCAACTGACACAAGGTACGACGTCCTATACGGTCATTGGCGTCACAGACTTTCAAGACTGATGATACGATACCTAGAAGGTGTGGCATCATCATGTCCTGAAGAGGCCTCACTTAGCCAATTTCCAATTGATCGGTCCCCGGAGTTGACAATCCAACTAACCAACAACCCCCTCAACCCAAAGGGTTGAAAAAGAAGTCAACCAGAAGAACCTCGTCCGAGCGTGGATTTTGTGGGACACTAGTACATGCAAAGCATGCACGCGCCCACTACTTTCCACAACTAATTCTAGGTGCACTCAAGCCCAGGTCCGGCTTATCTCTCAATCTAACCCCCTACCCAGCATAACAACAATAATATAGTGCTGAAAGTAAATACAGAAAGGTAAATCCATACAAAACCCACGACGGGAAAACAAGCGCTAGGATTGACTCGCGTAGGGAACCGTTGGAGTTCCCCAGCAGAGTCGCCAGCTGTCGCTACTGCGAAAATCGGCGCCGACTATGATAGAAGAGTTGCCACCGTGCGTTATTTATCCCACAGTAGGGAAAGGAAATGCTCAGAGTAAACCTAACGCAAAACGGGAAAGGAATGGTCGTCGCAACCAAATTCCTGGATTCGGGAGTCGATTACGGAAAGGGAAGGTATTAGCACCCCTCACGTCCGCCGTACTCGACGGGATCCACGCTTGTTTTCTAGTACGGATTGTTACTCTATCTATTCTACAGGTCTGGGTTAAAAGGAAAAGAAAATGACTCAACAAAGTATCGCACTTTATGCCTACGTATTCCCGTCTGGAACAAGAAATCAGAGTCAACGTAGTTCGCCTACCTACGGAAAGGAGGGGAAGATTGCTCGCTAGGCTATGACATCCTATGCCTACGTACTTTCATACAGCATGAAAGATCAGAGCAAACGTAGTTCGGGCTACGGAATACACAAGCTTGTCTGACTGTTTTTTATTACCTTCAAAAAGAGGTTTTTCTTGATTAAGAGTCCAAGCGGACAAAAATGACACTTTGATGTTTGTTTTGAATCTTTTACGAAAGAAGTGTTTTTTGGTTTGTTTGCAATCTCTAACGCACTAAAGACTATGATTTGAGAGTGACTACGTCGCGTGTCACCCAAAGGATACCACACTAAGCAGCCAGACTACTGGAAAGAAGCTCTCCAGCAACCCTTTCTCACATAGCTTAAGGCTCGTAACATACGACATCGATTAACCTTATTACTGTGTTTTTAAGTTGTTTTGAGATAAGAAGAGAAAGAAGCTCTAAAAAGCCTAGGGTTGAAAAGGGAATAAAAACTAACCTAATGTTGTCATGCATGGATAAGAATCCTAATGTCTGTCATAATTCCCTTATGCACAGAGGAAATCAGAGATCCTAGGGGATAAACGGAAAAGAAAGCAAGCAAATACAGTAAAATGCATGCAATGCAGCAATACAAGCGAGGCAAGGGATTCCCACTTAACCTCGAACCTGGGAAAACAACAGGCAAAGTGAATCAACATTCACTTCAAACCTAGGGGCAAACAACACAAGCCAACAAACAATACAAAGAACAAAACCAAAGCAGAGGAGGCAGCCCAAGCAGCAGCACCAAACTCCTACAGCAAACAGCACAAGCAGCAACTCTGACAGCAACAGATAATCTTAATAGCAAAAAGTTGACAGCAACAACCTTCATCTTCATGAATAGATCTCATCTTCAAGTTTCAACAAACTTTCAATCTTCAACAAGCACTAAGATTCAACAAGCTCCTAGCTTCAACAAGCACAAACTTCATCTGCAATAAGCTTCAACAAGCACCAAACTTTCTATTTACCAAGCTTCAACAAGCACCCCCAAGGGAGAATCAATCAACAAGATCAGATTGAAATGTTAAGTAAATCAATGACAACCAAAGGAAGCCACTAAGAACCTGACATTGTAAAGGAACTGTATCCTCAAAGTTCTACTCTTAAAGCATGCCATTCATCCCTCTAAAGGAGAGATGTGACTTCTTTAAGAGAACTTTATGTAATTGGATTGAATGGACATGAACCATATACTCCATGTTTGAAGAAAGAAACAAAACTAGTCTAATGCTCTTCCTAAAACCCTAGTTTCCCTAGGCTCCTGACAAGCACTCCACAAGAGGACAAGGCTTCAACTCCAAGCTCCTTCAAGCTCTCCATATCAACATCAACATGTCTTCATCTTTATCTAAGCACAAGAGCACCACCACCCTAATCTAAGAGGAACTATTGAATTAAACTAGTCAAATTAGTGTGTTAGAAACACCCAAAAGTTAGTCTTAACACTAATTCTACTTAAAATACCAAAAGTGATTTTAAAATCATACAAAAATTACTAAGGGTTCCTAAACCTCTTACGAATATGCCATACAAAAACCAGGGGGTTAACCATTCATTTAGGCCTAAAACTATGCCCTAAACCTAAGGGTACTATCCTAAAACCCTAAAACTACAACACCTAATGTTTAATGTTCAAACTAGCCCAAAATTCCCTCACAAAAATATGATAAAATTACTAGGGGTACATGCATATCTAAGCTATCTAGTCCAAAAAGAATCACTTTAAAATCATACACCAAACACCCATACCAAAATCAACAAGATGGCATACCAAACATTTTCAAAATAAAAGAAATTAAAAATACAAAAATTCAATTAAAATGTAAAATGCATGAATTATGAATTTTTTTATCCTATTAAATTCTAAACTCTCTAAAGAGTCATAGGAAAAAAATCTAACCTAAAAAGATTAATTTTTCTATTTATTGTGAATTTATTTCTAACCTACATGCAAAATATAAAAATCCAAGAAAATCAATTAAAATAACCAAAAGGGCGTGCTGAATAGCAATAAAATCATGTTGTAAATCAGACTGGGCCCAAAGGTGGGGTGTGGATAGCGTGTGAGTCTTAAGCCCAAACCAAACTAAAAACAAGTCAGAAAAAGAAATGGAAATGGAAAAAACCTCGTGGCAAATAGAAATTGTTTTCAGTGTGTTTTCTCAATGGGCCTGAACGTAGGGTGTGGTTAGCAAGACATCACTTAAGCCCACCCAAACTTGTTTAATGAAACGGTGAGTTTCAATTAAACTCACTATTTTCAGCTTGTGAAACACGATCGTGGCCGTTGGTTCAGATTCTCAGTCAAAGGTCAAACACAAATCAATGGCTAAGACTTCATCTTCCCCAAAAATTCAAACTGGGAGGGAAATGTTCAGGACGGTGGCCTGAGCTTTGCGCCACCGTCGTCTCCGGTTAGGTCATCCCCAAAGCGTATCAAACACCAAATTGAAACACCCTATCTCACTCAAAATTCTCTCCTGATCACGAATATGCCCTCAAAATTTATTGATTCTCACTCCAACTCCAAAACCGATCCAAGTTTCAGAATATTCATCCAACTTCAATTGTCACGATTCTTGAAATTAAAGGCACTAATGTCATCTACATGCTTCACTTATCAAATCTTGTTATCTAAACATGATTACAACCTCAAGGATCAAGAGATATGAGCTTCAACAGAAATGGTGTCATGCCTAATTTGGTCTCTAATCATTCCAATTTTGGACTGAAATCCATCCTAGCCTCATCCCTAATCTAACCACATACCAAATTCTATGCATCTCCCTATAAATTAAGCTAAAACAAGAAAGTTGCAAACCTGGTTTGAAATGATGAACAGATGAAGATTTTGCTCGAATCAACCTCAAATCTTTTGCAGAATCACTCAAGAACTACTTCCCAAGCTACTCCAATGATCAATTTGCACTGAATTCTCTTCAATTCCAAAACCCGATTCTTAATGCAGTTGTGAAATTTTCAATTGCTCTCTCTGATTCCTTGCTTAATCCTTGCCAAAAAATGATCTAAATCAATTGCAAATGTTATATAGAATGTGTTGGAAACCTCTAGAAACTTCTGTAACCAACTGAATGAGATTTTGAAAATCTCATATCCCTTGAAAATCTCATATGCCAAAGTTGTGCTTTGCTCTGTTCTAGCTCACCATCTTGCTTGAATTTCTCCTCTTGTGACATTTTGAACTGAATGGGGATGGTAATTCCCTTGTTTTTGATTCAAGGATGTGTGATTCAAATGTTGCTTCAATCTTAAGTTATCAAAGGGAACCATGTGAAATTGGCCTCAAATCCAAAATGTGGTAATGTCATCATTCTTAGAATGTCATTCCTGATCAAAATGATATGCAACATGACCTTGTTTGACCATAAAACAAAGAATCCCATTTTTTTGCCTTTTAATCACTTTAATTTATTCCTTTTCAAAATTTCTCAAATCAACTTCTACTATGAGCCATTTCAATGCCTTCTTGATGCATGGTCAAGGTTAAAACCCTATTTTGAGCAACTTTCTAGTTGAACAAATTTTCGTTTGAGGCCTCTAAGTTGGTGAAAATGGCCTATGATCACAAATGACCTATAATCACCAATACCCAAAATACCCATGGCTTGCCAAGATCATAACTTGAGCTCTACAAATCCTCTTGAGGACTTCTAGTACTCTATGAAAATCTAAGATCAAGATATACAAATTTCATGTTGGCCAAGAATCCATTTGAAAACTCCTTGAAGGGCAAAAGTTTCTTGGAAGTCAAGTGACTTTCATAGATAAATTTCAGTGTCATCTGATGACCTGTAACTTGCAAGGACCATAACTTGAGTTCTATAAATCCCCTTGAGGACTTATAGTACTCAAATTAAAGGTATTGAGATGCTCTACAAGTTTCATGTTGGACAAAGATCCATTTGAAACTTGTATTTTGACTTATGTGGCCTTGAAGTTGGGCACTAAATAGGGGATTTTAAACTAAAACCCTAATTTAGCAACTTCCCACATTCTTGCCTCTTCTTTGCTTAACATTGGCACAACACCACACATGTATCAACATATAAATACATGAATCCCATAACCTCAAAGTATGCTTTGATGCTCTCCAATTACTCAATTGAATTAGGGTTGACCCAGATGAAACCCTAGTTGACTGCACCTCAACTGTGGCTCTTGCACTTGAATCAATGACTTGTCTCAGCTTCCATAGGGTCCTCTAGGAATCCCATGAGATCCATACACACCTTCAATTCACAATCCATATTTCACATTCCACTGATGGTTCCCAATATTCCTCAAGATAGGAGCAAAACCCACATGTAGACACTCAAACATTCTCAAGACTTCAAATCACTTCTTGATGGCCTGGATGATCTGTCAAACTTGGATAAGACCTCTTGCTAGGCTCTTCTCTTGATAGACACCCTTGATCCCTTCTTGGAGGCATGATATGCTATGATATGCCAATGATTGAACTATGTACATGATGTAACTAGGCAAATGAAATGCAACGAAACATAAATCAGGCAAGAAAAGGTTGAGCAAATTTTGGGGTGCAACATGTGTGTGTGCGCGTGACTGTGCGCGCGCGTGTGTGTGTCTGTGTGCGTGCGTGCATGCGTGTGTGTGTGTGTGTGTGTGTGTGCACGTGTGAACGCGTATGTGTATGTGCGCATGTGTATGTGTGTGCACGCGCCTGTGTGTTCACGTATGTGTGTATGTGTGTGTGCGTGTGTGTGTGTGTGTCTGCGCACGGGTGTGTTTGTGTGTGTGTTCACGCACGTATGTGCTTGCGTGTGTGTGTGTGTGTGTGCGCACAAGTGTAATACCCCCTTTCTATACCCCCAAATTTATCAAATAAATCAATTAGGCACTTAGAAAATTTATTTCATCAGAGTTTAATTAAAACATGGTATATAAGAGGCGCATCACATTATCATGAAACTAAACACATACGATACCTGCTCAATTTGATATGCAACAATGGGTAACCCACATCTCAATATTTAGAATAAAAGCGGAAACATCCAAATATTGAATCGATCACATTCATAAACTTATATACAATCATCAGTTAATTCATGCTTTACAACATATCCACAGCAGATACATACACATATGTATCACAAAAGAATCAAAACAAATGTAACTCCAAAAGAGTCAAAGGCTTCCTAACTACCCAGATGTTACATATCAGAGCCATTGACCAAAAAGAATGAAGACATCGCTTCACCAAAAAGAACCTCCAGCTTCCTACTCTGCAATGCCTCATAGAGCATTATAAAACAGCAGAAGGGTGAGAAACAACATCATAACAGTTAATGCATAAAATTGTATATATACATATACTCACATTTGTACAAGTTATACTCAAATTATGCTCTCACCATGTTAAACATATACAAATAATCATGCCTCTACACATGCTTATGAACATTCACAATATGTTCTTCCAAACAATCATATATAACATACACAGTTATATTCATTCAACCAATGCATCATACACAGATGACTCATGCAACTCATAGAGACCGACACACGACTCTATGCAGATGCAAATGCGGTACCGACTCATTCAACAGATTCTCTAAGGAATCGAGTATTCAGCAGATCCTCCACGGGATCAAGTACTCAGCAGATTCTCCACGGAATCAAATATTCATCAGATTCTCCACGGAATCGAATATTCAGCAGATCCTCCACGGGATTACATGTTATGACCGATTCTCCGAGGAATCACACAATGCAACCGATTCTCCAAGGAATCTAATATAACCATCGTATCATACGAGGTTCTGCAAATCCTCCGAGGGATCAATCAACACACAAATGCATACTAAGATGCTTCACAATGCAAATCCTCCGAGGGATCATTCAACACAAAAATGCATACTATGCTCACAAACATCCTCATTGCATTTATCACATACATCGCATATATCTATCATGCATTCACATTATGCACCATTTCACACATGGTTTACACACATCTCAGCCTATCAATGCATTTCTATTCAATTCGAGCAAATACACAAGATTATCAAACGTTCAAGATTCACCTTGACTCTACAATCTAGGATTCATGCCTTTCGGCCACCCACAGCACGATATGTCGAAACAGTTCACACCTCAATCATTTATATAGGCATTAATCATAATTGAATCAACCAAACATCATGCTATGAACAAAACAGCAAAACAAATAACACTGTCATGTTCGCCAACCTTCGCCTGGCGAAGCCACGCAGCGAATGCTCGCTAGCCTTCGCCTGGCGAACTTCCCAGCGAAGTACACTGGGAGTAATTCTGGAATTACTCGCTGAGGCTCGCTACACACTCGCCTGGCGAACCTTCACCAACTAACCTCGCCTGGCGAACTTGCCAGCGAATACAGGGTGTTAGCTTCTGACTTGCTTCGCTACAGCTCGCTGGGCTTCGCCTGGCGAAGCTTCGCTGCCATTCGCCTGGCGAGCCTGCGAAGACAGAACTTCCATGGCTGTCTCAAGAGCCCAAACTCCACAAAATCAACCGATTAAATCCAAACCAGTCTCAGTGGCACAACCCAAACATCACCCGACTAAACTACATCGTCTAATCCGAGTTCTAACCGATTAAAACCTCATTCTACTCACAAAACCAACTTCTAACCTAAGTGGAAAATGAGTAGAAACTCTACAAAATCCACACACATACACATACAATCATATACATTAAAGAGATGATGGAGTTTCACACCCTTACCGATCGATTGCAAGCTTTGGTGATGATCCCTTGATGATTCTAGGTTTTCCTCTCCACTTTCTCTTCTCTTTCTCTTCTCCTCTTTTCTTTCTCTTGTTTTTCTTCTTATGTTACTATCTTTATTTCTTTTCCTCTCTTATTCTATTTCTATCTCTATTTCTTTCCTCTCAAATTCTTTCCAACACTTACCAATCAATTCTCACACTAAAGTGCTAAATGTCTAAAATGCCCTTTTTACTCTAATTCCCCGAAAACTCTCTGAATCGGTAAAAATAGATAAAATAAGCAAACACCACATAATAATATATAATTTCTCAATTTAAAACAAACATCAATTAAATAAATTAAAAGACTCAACAATTAATGGGAATTCAGAATCGGGGCGTTACAACTCTCCCCCACTTTAGAAATTTTCGTCCTCGAAAATATTACCTTATTCAAACAACTCCGGATGCGACTCTCGCATCTTGCTCTCCAATTCCCAAGTCATGTTGCCTTCCGCGGCACCCCCCCAGGACACTTTCACGAGCGCAATATCCTTGCCTCTTAGTTTCTTAACTTCACGGTCCAAAACACTAACCGGTAAAACTTCAACTGTAAGGTTATCTCTTACTTCCACTTCATCCATTGGAATAACATGTGACGGATCCGGAACATACTTCCGAAGTTGCGAGACGTGGAATACATCATGCAAATTCGAAAGATTCGGAGGCAACGCCACGCGATAAGCCATAGCACCAACTCGTGCGACAATCTGATACGGACCAATAAAACGAGAAGTCAACTTTCTCGACTTCAAAGCACGACCCACACCCGCAACCGGTGTAACTCTCAAAAACACACGGTCGCCCTCTAGAAACTCGAGATCCTTTCTCCTTTTATCATGATAACTTTTCTGTCTACTCTGAGAAGCTCTCATCTTTTCCCGAATAAATTTCACCTTTTCCGTCGTTTGCTGTACCATTTCAGGACCAACTACCGACCTTTCACCCGTCTCATGCCAACACAGAGGTGTTCGACATCTCCGACCATATAAAGCCTCAAATGGCGCCATACCAATACTCGAATGGAAACTGTTATTATAGGTGAACTCAATCAACGCTAAATAACCATCCCACGCACCACCTTGTTCAAGCACACAAGCACGCAACAAATCTTCTAACGATTGAATCGTCCTCTCGGTTTGACCATCTGTTTGCGGATGATATGCCGAACTCAATCTCAACTTAGAACCCAAGGCACCTTGCAAACTCTCCCAAAATCTTGAAGTAAATCTAGGATCTCTATCCGACACAATACTCTTAGGAACTCCATGAAGCTTCACAATAGTGCCAACATAAATCTCGGTCAACCTTTCCAAAGAATAAGTAATATCAATCGGAATAAAGTGAGCCGATTTAGTAAGCCTATCAACAATCACCCAAATAGCATTATGTCCTCTTTGCGTATTCGGCAATCCCGTAACAAAATCCTTCGATATACTATCCCATTTCCATTCCGGAATATCCAACGGTTGCATCAATCCACTAGGCTTCTGATGCTCTACCTTAGACTTCTGGCAAGTCAAACACGAGTACACAAAACGAGCGACATCGCTTTTCAATCCAGACCACCAAAAGATCTTCTTCAAATCCTGATACATCTTATTCGCTCCCGGATGAATACTCAAGTTACTCCGATGTCCCTCTTCCAATATCATCTTTTTCAAATCCGCATCATCGGGAATACAAATACGACCTCGAAACCTCAAAACTCCTAATTCATCAACTTTGAAATCTTCATTTCCATTCGTCATCAAATCCACAAATTTCAAATCCAACTTTTGCTTTTCACACACCGTAGCAAGGAAATCATTCGTGACATGCAACATACCCAGCTTCACACTACTCGGTGTTAACTCACAAACCAAACTCAAATCTCTAAAGTTCTCCAAAAGTTCCCACTCTCTAACCATCAAAGTAGACACGTGCAACGACTTCCGACTTAAAGCATCGGCTACCACATTCGCCTTACCCGGATGATAATTTAAACCAAAATCATAGTCTTTCAAAAGTTCTAGCCATCTCCTTTGCCTCATATTCAATTCTTTCTGATCAAACAAATACTTCAAACTCTTGTGATCGCTAAAAACCTCAAATCTTGCACCATAAAGATAGTGCCTCCAAATTTTCAAAACGAACACTACGGCCGCTAACTCCAAATCATGAGTAGGATAATTCTTTTCATGCACTCTCAACTGCCTAGAAGCATACGCCACGACCTTCCCATCTTGCATCAATACACCACCCAATCCTGACAAAGAAGCATCGCAATAAACCACAAAAGGTTCCGTAGGATTCGGCAAAATCAAAACTGGCGCTGTCGTTAACCTTCTCTTTAATTCCATGAAACTCTCTTCACAATTAACATCCCAAATAAAAGTCTTTCCTTTACAAGTCAATTGCGTTAACGGAAGTGCTAACTTTGAAAATCCTTCGATAAACCTCCGGTAGTAACCGGCCAAGCCCAAAAAGCTTCGAATTTCCGTAACCGATCTTGGAGTCTCCCATTGCATTACTGCATCGATCTTGGATGGATCCATACTAATACCATTGCCGGAAATAATATGTCCAAGAAAACTCACCTCCGACAACCAAAACTCACACTTAGACAACTTTGCATACAACTTCTTCTCTTTCAAAATCCGCAACACAATCCTTAAATGTTCTTCGTGTTCCTCTCGAGACTTAGAATAAATCAAAATGTCATCGATAAACACTACCACAAAACGATCCAACTGCTCGTGGAAGATACGGTTCATATATTCCATGAAAACACCCGGCGCATTAGAAACTCCGAATGGCATCACCGTATACTCATAGTGACCATGTCGTGTTCTAAAAGCCGTCTTCGAAATATCTTCTTCCTTAACCTGAATCTGGTGATAACCGGATCTTAAATCAATCTTACTAAAAACACAGGCTCCAACTAATTGATCCATCAAATCATCAATTCTTGGAAGCGGATACTTGTTCTTAATTGTCACCTTATTCAACTGCCGATAATCAATACACAATCGCATACTACCATCCTTCTTCTTTACCAACAATACCGGCGCACCCCAAGGAGAAACACTTGGTCTTACAAATCTCTTATCCAACAAATCATTCAACTGCTTCTTCAATTCCACCAACTCCGATGCTGACATCCGATACGGGGCCATCGAAATCGGTCTAGTACCCGGAACTAGATCAATAGAAAATTCAACCTCTCTCTTTGGCGGCATATCCGCAACATCTTCCGGAAACACTTCAGGAAATTCACAAACCACAGGAAACACGTCGAGCTCAACTTTGCTCTCCATCGACAACGATGCAAACAAACCAAACAACTGAGCTTCGTCCGCTAAAAGTTTCTTCAACTCTTTAGTGGAAAGAAAACTCTCGTTTTCACCATCTTCCAAAGAAGGAAACCTTACTAACTTGTGATAGCAATCCAGATGAACTCTATTAAATTGCAACCAGTTCATACCCAAGATTACGTCCAAACCTTCCAACGGTAAACACACTAAATCCATAACGAAGTCCTTACCATACATGGTCAAAGGACAACTTGCACACACCAAAGAAGTAGTTACCGACCCCGAAGCGGGAGTCCCAATAACCATACCACTACTCAAAGAAACCATACACAAATCCAACCGCTTAGCACACGCAAGAGAAATGAACGAGTGAGTCGCTCCAGTATCAATAATAGCAACTAAAGGCATATCATTAATAAAGCATGTACCTTTAATCAAACGATCCGCCGCATTAGTAGCGTCTGAACCTGCTAATGCGAAAACTTTTCCGCCCGCCTGAGCTTGCTTCGGTTTGGTACAATTCGGGCTAATGTGACCCACCTCGCCACAATTAAAACACTTCACAGCATTCTTTCTACACTCTGCTGCATCATGTCCAAGGAGCCCACAGTTGGAACACTTCGCCTTGAACTTTCCACAATCATAAGACTTGTGGCCCATCACGCCACACTTAAAACATTTGATCGCACCGGAACCTCCTCCGGGTCTCCTATCAAAGTTTCCCCTATGTTTGCCCTTCTCAGCAGGCGTCACATAAGGTCTGCTTCGTACTTGCTGCTTCCCTCTCCTCTCGCTCAAACCCTTATAATGAGTAGAACGAGCTCTACTGTCTTCTTCATAAATTCTGCAACACTCGGTCAAATCCTAAAATCTTCGTATCCTTTGATAACCCACCGCTTGCTTTATCTCAGGACGCAAGCCATTCTCATACTTGATACATTTGGAAAATTCCGCCGTAACCGCATCATAGTGAGGGTGAAACTTCACTAACTCAGTAAACTTAGCGGTGTAGTCCACCACCGACATATTACCTTGTTTCAACTCCAGAAATTCCATTTCTCTCTTCCCTTTAACACTTTCGGGATAATACTTCCTTAGAAACTCAGTACGAAATAAATCCCACGTAATCTCCTCATCGTCGACCTCAAGCACTTGCCTCACGCTGACCCACCAGTCATCAGCCTCTTCTCTCAGCATGTGAGTCCCTAGTCTCACCTTGTTCCCCTCAGCACAATCCATCACCCTAAATATCCTCTCAATTTCCTTTAACCATATCTGAGCACCATCCGGATCAAATCTCCCTTTGAACACCGGTGGTTGGTTCTTCCTGAACTCATCATTCGCATTCACGTTAGGTGCACCCTGCACAGCTCTGGCCATAGCCTCTAACGCCGCTGCCATAGCATTGTCATTACGACCTGCCATATTCTGAGGATTCCCAAAAATAACAACAAGGTTAAACAACCGTTCAACCAACACAACAACAAGACAGACACGACTGACTCAACACTGGCTCTGATACCACTTAATGTAACACCCCCTTTCTATACCCCCAAATTTATCAAATAAATCAATTAGGCACTTAGAAAATTTATTTCATCAGAGTTTAATTAAAACATGGTATATAAGAGGCGCATCACATTATCATGAAACTAAACACATACGATACCTGCTCAATTTGATATGCAACAATGGGTAACCCACATCTCAATATTTAGAATAAAAGCGGAAACATCCAAATATTGAATCGATCACATT
>CAWUDS030000844.1:222500-247500 GCA_963859935.3 Lathyrus sativus | reverse complement strand
CGTGTTTGTGTGTTTGTGTGTGTGCCTACGTGTTTCTGTGCGTGTATGCGCACATGTGTGTGTGTGTGTGTGTGTGTGTGAGAGTGGGTGCACGCGTGTGTGTGTGTGTGGGTGTGTTTATGTTTGTGTGTGTGTGAGTGCGTATGCGTGAGTGTGTGTGTGTGTGTGTGTGTGTTTGTGTGTGTGTGGGTGCGTGAGTGCGTACGTGCATGTGTGCGTGTGTTTGTGTGTGTGTGTGCGTGTGTGTGTGCATGTGTGTTTGTGTGCGTGAGTGAGTGGGTGAGTGCTTGCGTGCACGCGTGTGTATGTGTGTGCGTGCTCACGTACGTGTGTGAGCGTGCGCACGTGTCTGTATCTGTGTGTGTGAGAGAAAGAGAGAGAGAGAGAGAGAGAGAGAGAGAGAAAGTCTGTGTGTGTGCACGGGTGTATATGTGTGCGTGCGTGTCAGTGTGAGTATGTGCACGCACGTGTTTGTGTGCATGTGTGTCTGCGCGCACACGTGTGTATGTGTATGTGCACGGGTGTATATTTGGGCGTGTGTATGTGCACACGCATATGTGTGTGCATGTGCATGTGTGTGTGCACGTGTGTGTGTGCACGTGTGTGTGTGCACGTGTGTGTGCACACGTGTGTGTGTGTGTGTGTGCACATGTGTGTGTGTGTGTGAGAGAGTGTGTGTGTGCGCGCACGGGTGTATATATGTGTGTGTGTGCTTGTGTGTGTGTGTCTAAGTGCACGCGTGTGTGTGTGTGTGTGTGTGTGTGCACATGTGTGTGCACGTGTGTGTGTGTGTGCGCACGAGTGTGCGCTTGTGTGGGTGTGTGTGGGTGTGTGTGTGTGTGTGTGTGTGAGAGAGAGAGAGAGAGAGAGTGTATGTGTGTGTGTGTGTGTGTGTGTGTTTGCACGTGTGTGTGTGTGTGTGCGTGTGTGTGTGCACGCACGTCGGTGTGTGCACGTGACTATGCTCGCTCGCGCTTGTTTGTCTTTGTGTGTGTCTGCGTGTGTGTGTGTGCGCGCACGTGTGCTTGCGTCCGTGCGTGCGTGTGTGTGTGTGTGCGTACGCATGTGTGAGTGTGTGGGGGAGCTTGCACGTGTGTGTTTGTGTGTATGTGTGCGTGCACATGTGTGTTTGTGTGTGTGCGCGTGCGCGTGTGTGTTCGTGTGCACACGGGTTTGTGTGTGCGTGTGTGCGTGTGTATGTGTGTGTCTGTGTGTGCGCGCGCGTATGTGTGTATGTGTTTGTGGGTGTATGCGCGCACGTGAGCTGGAAAAGTTCAAAGCAAGAAACAGTTGCTGATTCTACAACTGAGGCCGAGTATATTGCTGCCTCAAATGCAGCAAAGGAAGCTGTTTGGATCAAGAAGTTCATTAGTGAACTTGGCATAGTCCCTAGCATTATGGATCCCATTGGTTTATATTGTGATAACAATGGTGCTATCGCACAAGCTAAGGAGCCTAGATCTCACCAACGATCCAAACACATACTTAGGCGTTATCACCTCATTCGAGAGATAATCGATCGGGGAGATGTGAAGATATGCAGAGTACCTACACTTGACAATATCGCTGACCCATTAATAAAGCCTCTTGCGCAACAGAAGCATGATGGTCATACTAGATCTATGGGTATTAAGGGTATGCCTAATTGGCTCTAGTGCTAGTGGGAGATTGTTGGTGTAAGCCCTAGAGGCCAATACTTTTTGGTACTTGTATCGGATTATTCGTTTAATAATAAAAGGCATTTCTTTATTATGTTTGTCTTTCAGAATAATAAAGTCCCTAGAATAGTTAGTTTGTTTAATGAAATGTTAAGTGTGACTTAATCATGAGATCCCATTAAACATAAAGACATTATTCTTAAAATATCCGTAGTCAAGCTTTATTGCAAAGTGGGATAACATTAAAAGCATTGAGACTATTATGAAGATAGACTGATGATCACATCTCATGGATCATGGATAAAGAGTTATCAAGTCTTGACATAGGTATAAATATTAGGAGTAATATTTATACCGGATTGACCCGCTATGAGAATACTACATAGTATGTTATGCAAAGTGTCATAAGTTATTCTCATGGTGATAATGGTGTATTACCACCCTTCGACCTGAAACCACTATGGACCCTAGATGTAGAGTCGGGTGCTTTATTGCTGATCAAACATTATCCGTAACTGGATGATCATAAAGACAGTTGATGGGCACTCCACGAAGCATGCTGAGGGACATGAGTGTCCTAGATGGAATTTGCCAATCCTGCATAACAGGAGAAATGTCTAAGGGCCCAATATTGAACTGGACAAGGATGACACAGTGTATGCCTTGTGTTCAATATAGACATAGGGGCAAAAGGGTAATTGTACAAACATATATTATCACGAAAAAGGTTTTGTCAGATCACATGACATTTTCGTGACTTGGGTAGCAGTGATGTGTTGCTAGATACCGCTTACTGTTTATTATGTTAAATATATAATTTAATATAATTACCAACGTTACGAAATCCTACAGGGTCACACACATAAGGACAGTTTGATGAGAGATAGAGAAATCAAAGGAACACCGTAAGGTATGGTGCACTTAAGTGAAAAATAGAAATTCGGATAATATAATAATAATTATTGTTATTTTATAATGGTTATAAAATAATAATAAAATAAATATATTTATTATAATAATAGTTATTATAATAATATATAATATTATTATGGATCATGTGAATTGGGTTTTTAGCCCGCAGCCCACAAGAGAGTCTATAAAAGGAACCCTTGTGATGAAGCTTTCACTTGATGCAATTTCGTTTTTGATTCTCTTTTCTCACTCAAATAATTCTGTTCGTAAGCAGCTAGCACTGTGACCGGAAGCTGTTCGTGTGGACTGAGTAGAGGCGTTGCACTTCATCAACGCTTGTGATCGCTGCATCAAAGATCTGAATCGCCACAAAGAGGTAACGATTCTATCACTGACCATGCTCATTCGTAAGGATCACTAAAGGAAATTTTTGTTTTCCGCTGCGTTTAGATCGCAATTTTCCTTCAGTGGTATCAGAGCCACTTACGAAACCATGGATCTGATAGCTGTTAAATTTCCGTCTTTTCTGTATTTGATTCGATTAAAACACAGAATGAATTTAACAATAAACGATTAATTAAATTTGGCATCTGTTGTGTACGATTTGGATGATTGATGTTGATTATGCTTCAGAAACCGACATTAGTATGGTGAAGTTGTGTGATACATTGATCATCCATAGGTTACACAATTAGATCGATCACTTTTATATAAGATATAAGAAATTCTGATGCAAAGATGGTATATGGGATATACTGTTTTGATTTCATCCATTCAATCACATAAGGATTGTAATTCTTTTGAAAGATCATCATTTTCATTCGCTTCGGAATCCGACGTTAGTATGGTGAAGCAATGAGCTGGAAAATCTATCATATTGAGTTATCAATCGAGTTGTGTTTGACGGCATGAAATTGTTGCATTAGGATTAATGGCAGTACAAGTGTTGTATTGCCGCAGACTTTTCCGGTTGGGGTTGTAAATGCACAAAAGTTGTGCAGGAAACGACGTGAAATACAATGAAGTGTTCATAAAATTTTTCGCTGGGGCGCTGCCCCTAACAGATTAGGGTTTCCCCTTGGAAAAGAACTTGCGATTGATCTGATCTTGCAATCGTTGCCAGAGAGCTTCAGTCAGTTTGTCCTAAATTTCAATATGAATGACTTGGACAAAAGTCTTCCAGAACTGCTAGGCATGTTGAGAACTGCTGAGCAGAATATGAAGACAAAAGGGAAATCCATTCTGATGGTCAGTAATGGAAAGAAACAGAACAAGAGGCCCATCAAACAGGGTGGTAGAGGGAAAGGCAAGGAAGTTGCCAAACCCAAACCCACTCCTCCTGTTTTGAAGCCTAGTGGAGGAATAGCAAAGGAGGGCACTTGCTTCCATTGCGGTAAGACCGGACATTGGAAGAGAAATTGCCCAAAGTACCTGGAAGATAAGAATAATGGAGTAGAGACTTCAAATTCAGGTATTTTTGTTATTGAAATTAATTTATCTACTTCTGCATCATGGGTATTAGATACTGGATGCGGTTCTCACATTTGTACTAATGTGCAGGGGCTAAAAAGGAGTAGAGATTTGGCAAAAGGTGAAGTTGACCTACGTGTTGGCAATGGAGCAAAGGTTGCTGCTTTAGCTGTAGGAACTTATGTTTTAACTTTACCTAGTGGTTTAATAATTCAGTTAGAGAACTGTTATTATGTACCTGCAATTAGCAGGAATATTATTTTCGTTTCTTGTTTGGACAAGTTTGGTTTTTCATTCATAATAAGGAACAATTGTTGCTCCATTTATTTGAATGATATATTCTATGCTACTGCAAAAATGAATAATGGACTATATGTCCTTGATCTTGAAATGCCAATTTATAACATTAATACTAAAAGGTTGAAACCTAATGAGTTGAATCCAACTTACCTTTGGCACTGTCGATTAGGCCACATAAATGAGAAACGCATTTCCAAACTCCATAAAGATGGACTCTTGGACTCTTTTGATTATGAATCATATGAGACATGCAGGTCTTGTTTAATTGGAAAGATGACAAAGTCCCCATTCACAGGAAAAGGTGAAAGGGCTAATGATCTTTTGGCACTCATACATACTGATGTATGTGGATCACTGAACATACCAGCCAGAGGAGGTTTTTAGTACTTCATCACTTTTACTGATGACTTCAGTAGATACGGATATGTGTATTTAATGAAACACAAATCTGAGTCCTTTGAAAAGTTCAAGGAATTCAAGAATGAAGTACAAAACCAACTAGGTAAGAATATTAAAGTTCGATCAGATCGAGGCGGTGAATATTTAAGCCTAGAATTTGATGACCATCTAAAAGAGTATGGGATTCTATCCCAACTTACTCCTCCTAGAACACCACAATGGAATGGTGTATCTGAGAGAAGAAATCGAACCTTGTTAGACATGGTCCGATCCATGATGAGTCACGTCGATCTTCCAAACTCCTTTTGGGGACATGCATTATTAACAGCAGCTTACACACTTAACCGTGTTCCATCCAAAAAGGTTGATAAGACACCATATGAGATATGGAGTGGTAAGAAACCACATATGTCTTACATGAAGATTTGGGGTTGCGAAGTTTACGTCAAACGACAAATTTCAACCAAGCTTGAGCCCAAATCTGACAAATGCTTATTTATGGGGTATCCTAAAGAAACAAGAGGATATTACTTCTACAATCCTTCTGAGGGCAAAGTGTTTGTCGCTCGAACTGGAGTCTTTCTGGAAAAGGATTTTATTTCCAAAGGAAACAGTGGGAGGAAAATAGAGCTTGAAGAAATTCAAGAATCACAAAACATTGAAACACCTATGGAGGAACTAGAGCGGGAAACACAAGTAGTTGTGGAAGAGCAACCTGCTCAAGTAGAACAAGACCAGCGTAGGTCAAGCAGGATACGTCACCAACCTGAGAGATATGGATATCTCATAAGTGATCAGGGTGATGTATTACTCATGGATCAAGATGAGCCTGTGACCTACAAAGAGGCCATAACTGGTCCTGAGTCTGAGAAGTGGCTAGAAGCCATGAAATCTGAAATGGATTCCATGTACACAAACCAGGTTTGGACCTTGGTAGAACCTCCTATAGGAGTTAACCCTATAGGATGCAAGTGGGTCTTCAAGAAGAAGACTGACATGGATGGTAAGGTACATACCTATAAAGCAAGACTGGTTGCAAAAGGCTATAAACAAATTCATGGGGTTGACTATGATGAAACCTTTTCACCAGTTGCAATGCTTAAATCTGTTCGGATTTTACTTGCCATCGCTGCATATCATGATTATGAAATATGGCAGATGGATGTCAAAACTGCTTTCCTTAATGGGAATCTTCTTGAGGATGTGTACATGACACAACCTGAAGGATTTGACATACCACAAGATGCCCAAAAGATATGCAAGTTACAGCGATCAATCTATGGATTGAAGCAAGCTTCCAGAAGCTGGAATCTTTGTTTTGATGAAACCGTAAAACAATATGGATTCATCAAAAATGAAGATGAACCTTGTGTCTACAAGAAGGTTAGTGGGAGCATGATCGTGTTTCTGGTATTATATGTAGATGACATATTACTCATTGGAAACGATGTCCCTACCTTGCAACAAGTGAAGACTTGGTTAGGGAATTGTTTTTCTATGAAAGACCTAGGTGAAGCAGCCTATATATTAGGAATTAGGATCTATAGAGATAGATCACAAAAACTGCTTGGCCTAAGTCAGAGTACATACATAGATAAAGTGTTGAGACGCTTTAATATGCATGATTCCAAGAAAGGATTCATACCTATGCAACATGGTCTGTGTTTATCAAAAACACAATCCCCTTCAACTAAGGAAGAAAGGGATCGCATGAATAAGATTCCATATGCATCTGCAATAGGATCTATCATGTATGCCATGTTATGTACTCGACCAGATGTCTCGTATGCATTAAGTGCAACGAGTAGGTACCAATCTGATCCCGGTGATGCTCACTGGGTAGCTGTCAAGAATATTCTTAAGTACTTGAGAAGGACTAAGGATTCATTCTTGATATATGGAGGTCAGGAAGAGCTTGATGTAATTGGTTACACTGATGCTAGCTTCCAGACAGATAAGGATGATTTTAGATCACAATCTGGTTATGTGTTCTGTCTCAATGGTGGCGCTGTGAGCTGGAAAAGTTCAAAGCAAGAAACAGTTGCTGATTCTACAACTGAGGCCGAGTATATTGCTGCCTCAAATGCAGCAAAGGAAGCTGTTTGGATCAAGAAGTTCATTAGTGAACTTGGCATAGTCCCTAGCATTATGGATCCCATTGGTTTATATTGTGATAACAATGGTGCTATCGCACAAGCTAAGGAGCCTAGATCTCACCAACGATCCAAACACATACTTAGGCGTTATCACCTCATTCGAGAGATAATCGATCGGGGAGATGTGAAGATATGCAGAGTACCTACACTTGACAATATCGCTGACCCATTAATAAAGCCTCTTGCGCAACAGAAGCATGATGGTCATACTAGATCTATGGGTATTAAGGGTATGCCTAATTGGCTCTAGTGCTAGTGGGAGATTGTTGGTGTAAGCCCTAGAGGCCAATACTTTTTGGTACTTGTATCGGATTATTCGTTTAATAATAAAATGCATTTCTTTATTATGTTTGTCTTTCAGAATAATAAAGTCCCTAGAATAGTTAGTTTGTTTAATGAAATGTTAAGTATGACTTAATCATGAGATCCCATTAAACATAAAGACATTATTCTTAAAATATCCGTAGTCAAGCTTTATTGCAAAGTGGGATAACATTAAAAGCATTGAGACTATTATGAAGATAGACTGATGATCACATCTCATGGATCATGGATAAAGAGTTATCAAGTCTTGACATAGGTATAAATATTAGGAGTAATATTTATACCGGATTGACCCGCTATGAGAATACTACATAGTATGTTATGCAAAGTGTCATAAGTTATTCTCATGGTGATAATGGTGTATTACCACCCTTCGACCTGAAACCACTATGGACCCTAGATGTAGAGTCAGGGGCTTTATTGCTGATCAAACATTATCCGTAACTGGATGATCATAAAGACAGTTGATGGGCACTCCACGAAGCATGCTGAGGGACATGAGTGTCCTAGATGGAATTTGCCAATCCTGCATAACAGGAGAAATGTCTAAGGGCCCAATATTGAACTGGACAAGGATGACACAGTGTATGCCTTGTGTTCAATATAGACATAGGGGCAAAAGGGTAATTGTACAAACATATATTATCACGAAAAAGGTTTTGTCAGATCACATGACATTTTCGTGACTTGGGTAGCAGTGATGTGTTGCTAGATACCGCTTACTGTTTATTATGTTAAATATATAATTTAATATAATTACCAACGTTACGAAATCCTACAGGGTCACACACATAAGGACAGTTTGATGAGAGATAGAGAAATCAAAGGAACACCGTAAGGTACGGTGCACTTAAGTGAAAAATAGAAATTCGGATAATATAATAATAATTATTGTTATTTTATAATGGTTATAAAATAATAATAAAATAAATATATTTATTATAATAATAGTTATTATAATAATATATAATATTATTATGGATCATGTGAATTGGGTTTTTAGCCCGCAGCCCACAAGAGAGTCTATAAAAGGAACCCTTGTGATGAAGCTTTCACTTGATGCAATTTCGTTTTTGATTCTCTTTTCTCACTCAAATAATTCCGTTCGTAAGCAGCTAGCACTGTGACCGGAAGCTGTTCGTGTGGACTGAGTAGAGGCGTTTCACTTCATCAACGCTTGTGATCGCTGCATCAAAGATCTGAATCGCCACAAAGAGGTAACGATTCTATCACTGACCATGCTCATTCGTAAGGATCACTAAAGGAAATTTTTGTTTTCCGCTGCGTTTAGATCGCAATTTTCCTTCAGTGGTATCAGAGCCACTTACGAAACCATGGATCTGATAGCTGTTAAATTTCCGTCTTTTCTGTATTTGATTCGATTAAAACACAGAATGAATTTAACAATAAACGATTAATTAAATTTGGCATCTGTTGTGTACGATTTGGATGATTGATGTTGATTATGCTTCAGAAACCGACATTAGTATGGTGAAGTTGTGCGATACATTGATCATCCATAGGTTACACAATTAGATCGATCACTTTTATATAAGATATAAGAAATTCTGATGCAAAGATGGTATATGGGATATACTGTTTTGATTTCATCCATTCAATCACATAAGGATTGTAATTCTTTTGAAAGATCATCATTTTCATTCGCTTCGGAATTCGACGTTAGTATGGTGAAGCAATGACATGTTGATCTATCATATTGAGTTATCAATCGAGTTGTGTTTGACGGCATGAAATTGTTGCATTAGGATTAATGGCAGTACAAGTGTTGTATTGCCGCAGACTTTTCCGGTTGGGGTTGTAAATGCACAAAAGTTGTGCAGGAAACGACGTGAAATACAATGAAGTGTTCATAAAATTTTTCGCTGGGGCGCTGCCCCTAACAACCCCGCAAGGAGGCGCTGCCCCTTGACCCCCGTCCGCTGACCGGGCAGCGGAACCCCCGGCTAAGTCTGCAAAGTGTGATCAATCAGCCGAAATTTAATTTAGTTTATTTAATTATCGGAATTTTAAACTAATAATAAAAGTGTGTTTATTATTATTTATTTGTGGTGATCAGTTATGGCCTTAGTTTTTCCTTTATTATTGTTTTGGGATTTTTGAATACGGCCTGCGTGTCGTGCCTCTCTCTCAATCTCTTTATGTAACTTCTTTTCTCATCTCACTCCCTCGTATGTAAAACGAGTTTTCTTATATGTAATGTAATATTATGTTATGAAAAAAAAGGAAGTATTCAATATTAAAGGAGGATAACCTTGGAGATCATGCTTGGAGAAGCTTAGATCGTTATTAGGTTAGCTTAGATTCTCTCATTGGCTTGAGAGAACAATTGCGTTAGGGGCCATAATTGTATCTTTTTTTTTATATGTATGTTGATGCATGTAATTGTATGTTGATGCATGTGAGAGACGTTTTGCATGTTAAGCCGGTGAGATCAAACTAATAACAAATTCCCTCAAAATTAAATATTAAGTTTATGCTTTCCAATTTTTAGCACTCATCAAGACTAGTATCGAGCATTGTAGGTTTCGCCTACGCGAGGTGCATGTTCTATATTAGTAAGGTGTGATGGGATAATTGTAATATCCAATTGCTAAAACAATGGGTCAAACTTAACTAAACAAATTATAATAAGATTATATATGTTTAGAAGCAAGAATTGGGAATGATTCATATGATGGATCAGAATAAGGAGTTATTCACCCAATTGAAAATATTCGAGAGTTGTATGAGATACAATTGGAAGGAGTTCCTACCTAAATAACTTAGTTTTGTGTAATCAGCCTAACGCTGACTTAAAACAAAGTGAAACATGGATCTCGACCCACTAGAAAGTCTTCCAACGGGATTTTCCGAATCAAATGATGAGGGTCATTTGTTTTGAATAAAATAGTGGGAGCATATTTGATTAAAGGCCTAATTAAATATGTTGTTTTAATGATACTTATATTTTCATATTTCTCTTGTAGATTACCATGACAACAAACACATCGAACAATATTTTGCGATCCATCCTAGATAAGGAAAAATTGTCTGGGACAAATTTCCTGGATTGGCACCGTAATCTGAGGATTGTCCTCAAGCACGATAAGAAGCTGTATGTCTTGGAGACACCAGTTCCTGAGGAGGAACCTCCTAGTTCTGCACCAAAGGCAGAAAGAGATGCTTATAAGAAGCATTTCGATGATGCCAATGAAACCGCTTGCCTCATGCTTGCTACCATGAACTCTAAGTTGCAAAAGCAACACGAGAACATGTCTGCGTTCGATATGATCGGACATCTGAAAACGCTTTATCAAGAGCAAGCAAGAAATGAGAGGTTTCAGGTTTCAAAGTCCCTTTTTAACAACAAGTTAGCTGAGGGAGCCCCTGTAAGTCCCCATGTACTCAAGATGATTGGGTATGTGGAGAACCTTGACAGATTAGGGTTTCCCCTTGGAAAAGAACTTGCGATTGATCTGATCTTGCAATCGTTGCCAGAGAGCTTCAGTCAGTTTGTCCTGAATTTCAATATGAATGACTTGGACAAAAGTCTTCCAGAACTGCTAGGCATGTTGAGAACTGCTGAGCAGAATATGAAGACAAAAGGGAAATCCATTCTAATGGTCAGTAATGGAAAGAAACAGAACAAGAGGCCCATCAAACAGGGTGGTAGAGGGAAAGGCAAGGAAGTTGCCAAACCCAAACCCACTCCTCCTGTTTTGAAGCCTAGTGGAGGAATAGCAAAGGAGGGCACTTGCTTCCATTGCGGTAAGACCGGACATTGGAAGAGAAATTGCCCAAAGTACCTGGAAGATAAGAATAATGGAGTAGAGACTTCAAATTCAGGTATTTTTGTTATTGAAATTAATTTATCTACTTCTGCATCATGGGTATTAGATACTGGATGCGGTTCTCACATTTGTACTAATGTGCAGGGGCTAAAAAGGAGTAGAGATTTGGCAAAAGGTGAAGTTGACCTACGTGTTGGCAATGGAGCAAAGGTTGCTGCTTTAGCTGTAGGAACTTATGTTTTAACTTTACCTAGTGGTTTAATAATTCAGTTAGAGAACTGTTATTATGTACCTGCAATTAGCAGGAATATTATTTCCGTTTCTTGTTTGGACAAGTTTGGTTTTTCATTCATAATAAGGAACAATTGTTGCTCCATTTATTTGAATGATATATTCTATGCTACTGCAAAAATGAATAATGGACTATATGTCCTTGATCTTGAAATGCCAATTTATAACATTAACACTAAAAGGTTGAAACCTAATGAGTTGAATCCAACTTACCTTTGGCACTGTCGATTAGGCCACATAAATGAGAAACGCATTTCCAAACTCCATAAAGATGGACTCTTGGACTCTTTTGATTATGAATCATATGAGACATGCAGGTCTTGTTTAATTGGAAAGATGACAAAGTCCCCATTCACAGGAAAAGGTGAAAGGGCTAATGATCTTTTGGCACTCATACATACTGATGTATGTGGACCACTGAACATACCAGCCAGAGGAGGTTTTCAGTACTTCATCACTTTTACTGATGACTTCAGTAGATACGGATATGTGTATTTAATGAAACACAAATCTGAGTCCTTTGAAAAGTTCAAGGAATTCAAGAATGAAGTACAAAACCAACTAGGTAAGAATATTAAAGTTCGATCAGATCGAGGCGATGAATATTTAAGCCTAGAATTTGATGACCATCTAAAAGAGTATGGGATTCTATCCCAACTTACTCCTCCTGGAACACCACAATGGAATGGTGTATCTGAGAGAAGAAATTGAACCTTGTTAGACATGGTCCGATCCATGATGAGTCACGTCGATCTTCCAAACTCCTTTTGGGGACATGCATTATTAACAGCAGCTTACACACTTAACCGTGTTCCATCCAAAAAGGTTGATAAGACACCATATGAGATATGGAGTGGTAAGAAACCACATATGTCTTACATGAAGATTTGGGGTTGCGAAGTTTACGTCAAACGACAAATTTCAACCAAGCTTGAGCCCAAATCTGACAAATGCTTATTTGTGGGGTATCCTAAAGAAACAAGAGGATATTACTTCTACAATCCTTCTGAGGGCAAAGTGTTTGTCGCTCGAACTGGAGTCTTTCTGGAAAAGGATTTTATTTCCAAAGGAAACAGTGGGAGGAAAATAGAGCTTGAAGAAATTCAAGAATCACAAAACATTGAAACACCTATGGAGGAACTAGAGCGGGAAACACAAGTAGTTGTGGAAGAGCAACCTGCTCAAGTAGAACAAGACCAGCGTAGGTCAAGCAGGATACGTCACCAACCTGAGAGATATGGATATCTCATAAGTGATCAGGGTGATGTATTACTCATGGATCAAGATGAGCCTGTGACCTACAAAGAGGCCATAACTGGTCCTGAGTCTGAGAAGTGGCTAGAAGCCATGAAATCTGAAATGGATTCCATGTACACAAACCAGGTTTGGACCTTGGTAGAACCTCCTATAGGAGTTAACCCTATAGGATGCAAGTGGGTCTTCAAGAAGAAGACTGACATGGATGGTAAGGTACATACCTATAAAGCAAGACTGGTTGCAAAAGGCTATAAACAAATTCATGGGGTTAACTATGATGAAACCTTTTCACCAGTTGCAATGCTTAAATCTGTTCGGATTTTACTTGCCATCGCTGCATATCATGATTATGAAATATGGCAGATGGATGTCAAAACTGCTTTCCTTAATGGGAATCTTCTTGAGGATGTGTACATGACACAACCTGAAGGATTTGACATACCACAAGATGCCCAAAAGATATGCAAGTTACAGCGATCAATCTATGGATTGAAGCAAGCTTCCAGAAGCTGGAATCTTCGTTTTGATGAAACCGTAAAACAATATGGATTCATCAAAAATGAAGATGAACCTTGTGTCTACAAGAAGGTTAGTGGGAGCATGATCGTGTTTCTGGTATTATATGTAGATGACATATTACTCATTGGAAACGATGTCCCTACCTTGCAACAAGTGAAGACTTGGTTAGGGAATTGTTTTTCTATGAAAGACCTAGGTGAAGCAGCCTATATATTAGGAATTAGGATCTATAGAGATAGATCACAAAAACTGCTTGGCCTAAGTCAGAGTACATACATAGATAAAGTGTTGAGACGCTTTAATATGCATGATTCCAAGAAAGGATTCATACCTATGCAACATGGTCTGTGTTTATCAAAAACACAATCCCCTTCAACTAAGGAAGAAAGGGATCGCATGAATAAGATTCCATATGCATCTGCAATAGGATCTATCATGTATGCCATGTTATGTACTCGACCAGATGTCTCGTATGCATTAAGTGCAACGAGTAGGTACCAATCTGATCCCGGTGATGCTCACTGGGTAGCTGTCAAGAATATTCTTAAGTACTTGAGAAGGACTAAGGATTCATTCTTGATATATGGAGGTCAGGAAGAGCTTGATGTAATTGGTTACACTGATGCTAGCTTCCAGACAGATAAGGATGATTTTAGATCACAATCTGGTTATGTGTTCTGTCTCAATGGTGGCGCTGTGAGCTGGAAAAGTTCAAAGCAAGAAACAGTTGCTGATTCTACAACTGAGGCCGAGTATATTGCTGCCTCAAATGCAGCAAAGGAAGCTGTTTGGATCAAGAAGTTCATTAGTGAACTTGGCATAGTCCCTAGCATTATGGATCCCATTGGTTTATATTGTGATAACAATGGTGCTATCGCACAAGCTAAGGAGCCTAGATCTCACCAACGATCCAAACACATACTTAGGCGTTATCACCTCATTCGAGAGATAATCGATCGGGGAGATGTGAAGATATGCAGAGTACCTACACTTGACAATATCGCTGACCCATTAACAAAGCCTCTTGCGCAACAGAAGCATGATGGTCATACTAGATCTATGGGTATTAAGGGTATGCCTAATTGGCTCTAGTGCTAGTGGGAGATTGTTGGTGTAAGCCCTAGAGGCCAATACTTTTTGGTACTTGTATCGGATTATTCGTTTAATAATAAAAGGCATTTCTTTATTATGTTTGTCTTTTAGAATAATAAAGTCCCTAGAATAGTTAGTTTGTTTAATGAAATGTTAAGTGTGACTTAATCATGAGATCCCATTAAACATAAAGACATTATTCTTAAAATATCCGTAGTCAAGCTTTATTGCAAAGTGGGATAACATTAAAAGCATTGAGACTATTATGAAGATAGACTGATGATCACATCTCATGGATCATGGATAAAGAGTTATCAAGTCTTGACATAGGTATAAATATTAGGAGTAATATTTATACCGGATTGACCCGCTATGAGAATACTACATAGTATGTTATGCAAAGTGTCATAAGTTATTCTCATGGTGATAATGGTGTATTACCACCCTTCGACCTGAAACCACTATGGACCCTAGATGTAGAGTCGGGTGCTTTATTGCTGATCAAACATTATCCGTAACTGGATGATCATAAAGACAGTTGATGGGCACTCCACGAAGCATGCTGAGGGACATGAGTGTCCTAGATGGAATTTGCCAATCCTGCATAACAGGAGAAATGTCTAAGGGCCCAATATTGAACTGGACAAGGATGACACAGTGTATGCCTTGTGTTCAATATAGACATAGGGGCAAAAGGGTAATTGTACAAACATATATTATCACGAAAAAGGTTTTGTCAGATCACATGACATTTTCGTGACTTGGGTAGCAGTGATGTGTTGCTAGATACCGCTTACTGTTTATTATGTTAAATATATAATTTAATATAATTACCAACGTTACGAAATCCTACAGGGTCACACACATAAGGACAGTTTGATGAGAGATAGAGAAATCAAAGGAACACCGTAAGGTACGGTGCACTTAAGTGAAAAATAGAAATTCGGATAATATAATAATAATTATTGTTATTTTATAATGGTTATAAAATAATAATAAAATAAATATATTTATTATAATAATAGTTATTATAATAATATATAATATTATTATGGATCATGTGAATTGGGTTTTTAGCCCGCAGCCCACAAGAGAGTCTATAAAAGGAACCCTTGTGATGAAGCTTTCACTTGATGCAATTTCGTTTTTGATTCTCTTTTCTCACTCAAATAATTCCGTTCGTAAGCATCTAGCACTGTGACCGGAAGCTGTTCGTGTGGACTGAGTAGAGGCGTTGCACTTCATCAACGCTTGTGATCGCTGCATCAAAGATCTGAATCGCCACAAAGAGGTAACGATTCTATCACTGACCATGCTCATTCGTAAGGATCACTAAAGGAAATTTTTGTTTTCCGCTACGTTTAGATCGCAATTTTCCTTCATATGTGTGCGTGCGTATGTGTGTGAATATGTGCATGCACACATGTGTCTGTTCATACATGTGTGCGTGCGCACGTGCTTGTGTGTGTGTGTGTGTGCACGGGTGTATATTTGTGTGTGTGTGTGCGTGTGCGTGTGTGTTTGTATGTGCACGCGGGTGTCTGTGTGCATGTGCGTGTGCTTGCGTGCACGCGTGTGTATGTGTGTGCGTGCTCACGTACGTGTGTGAGCGTGCGCACGTGTCTGTGTGTGTGAGAGAGAGAGAGAGAGAGAAAGTGTGTGTGTGTGTGCACGGGTGTATATGAGTGCGTGCTGTCAGTGTGAGTATGTGCACGCACGTGTTTGTGTGCATGTGTGTCTGCGCGCACACGTGTCTGTGTGTGCGCGCGCACGTGTGTATGTGTATGTGCACGGGTGTATATTTATGCGTGTGTATGTGCACACGCATATGTGTGTGCACGTGCATATGCGTGTGCACGTGTGTGTGCGCACGTGTGTGTGCGCACGTGTGTGTGTGTATGCACATGTGTGTGTGTGAAAGAGAGTGTGTGTGTGTGCGCACGGGTGTATATATGTGTGTGTGTGCTTGTGTGTGTGTCTAAGTGCACGCGCGTATGTGTTTGTGTGTGTGTGTGCACATGTGTGTGCACGTGTGTGTGTGTGTGTGTGCGTTTGTGTGTGCGTACGAGCGTGCGCTTGTGTGTGTGTGTGTGTGAGAGAGAGAGAGAGAGAGAGAGAGAGTGTGTGTGTGTGTGTGTGTTTGCACGTGTGTGTGTGTGTGTGCGTGTGTGTGTGTGCACGCAAGTCGGTGTGTGCGCATGACTATGCTCGCGCGCGCGTGTTTGTCTTTGTGTGTGTCTGCGTGTGTGAGTGTGTGTGCGTGCGCACGTGTGCTTGTGTCTGTAAGTGCGTGTGTGTGTGTGTACGCGTGTGTGAGTGTGTGGGGGAGCTTGCACGCGTGTGTTTATGTGTATGTGTGTGTGCACATGTGTGTTTGTGTGTGTGCGCATGCGCGTGTGTGTTCGTGTGCACACGTGTTTGTGTGTGCGTGTGTGCATGTGTATGTGTGTGTCAGTGTGTGCGCGCGCGTATGTGTGTATGTGTTTGTGGGTGTATGCGCGCACGTGTGTGTGTGTGTGTGTGTGAGAGAGAGAGAGAGAGAGTGTGCACATGTGTGTGTGTGTGGATGTGTGTGTGCGTGTGCGTATCTGTGTGCACGCGCGTGTGTGTTTATGCGTCTGTGTGTTTGTGTGTGTGTGAATGTGTGCATGCGCGAGTGCATGTGTGCGTGTGTGTGCGTGTGAGCATGCGTCCGTGCATGTGTTTGTGTGTGTGTGTGTGGGTGTGTGCGCACGTGTGCGTGTGTGTTTGTGTGTGTGAGTGAGAGAGTGCTTGCGTGCGTGTGTGGGTGTGTGTGCGCGCGCACGCGTGTGTATTTGTGTGCGTGCTCACGTACGTGTGTGTGTGTGTGTGCACGTGTGCGTGTGTGTGTGAGAGAGAGAGTGTGTGTGTTTGTGTGCGCACGGGTGTATATGTGTGCGTGCGTATGTGTGTGAATATGTGCACGCACACGTGTGTGTGTGTTCATGCATGTGTGCGTGCGCACGTGCTTGTGTGTGTGTGTGTATGTGCACGGGTGTATATTTGTACGTGTGTGCGTGTGCGTGTGGGTTTGTATGTGCACGCAGGTGTCTGTGTGCATGTGCGTGTGCGTGCACACGTGTGTGTATGTGTGTGTACGCACGTGTATGTGTGTGCGCACATGTGTGTGTGTGTGTGGGAGAGAGAGTGTGTGTGTGTGCGCACATGTGTATATGTGTGCGTGTGTGTGTGTGCGTGTGTGTGTGTGTGTGTGCACCCGCGTATGTTTATGCATTTTGTGTGTGTGTGTGTGTGTGTGTGCACGTGTGTGTGTGTGTGTGTTTGCGTGTGCGCACGAGCGTGCGCTTGTGTGTGTGTGTGTGTGTGTGAAAGAGAGAGTGTGTTTTCACACGCGCGCGTGTGTGTGTGCGTGTGTATATGTGTGTGTGTGCGTGTGTGTGTGTGCACGCACGTCAGAGTGTGCGCGCGCGCGTGAGTGTGTGTCTGCGCGCAGGTGTCCTTGCGTGCCTGTGTGTGTGTGTGTGTGCACGTGTGTGTGAGTGTTTGGGGGCGCTTGCGCGCATGTGTTAGTGTGTATGTGTGTGCGTGCATGTGTTTTTGTGTACGCACGTGTGTGAGTGTGTGAGCGCGCGCGCGTGTGTGTCTGCACACGTGTTTGTGTGTGCGTGTGTGCGTGTGTGTGTGTGTCTGTGCGTGTGCGCATGTGTGTGTGTGCGTGCACATGTGTGTGTATGTGTTTGTGGGTGTTTGTGCACAAGTGTGTGTGTGTGAGACAATGAGAGAGTGCGCGCACGTGTGTGTGTGTGTGTGGATGTGTGTGTGCATGTTTGTATCTGTGTGCACGTACCTGTGAGTTTGTGTGTGTGTGTGTGTGTATGTGTGTGAATATATGCGTGCGCGCCTGCGTGCGTGTGTGTGCGTGTGTATGTGTGGGTATGCGCACACACGTGTTTGTGTGTGTGAGAGAGTGTGTGTGTGTGTGTGTGTGTTCACGTGTGTGTGTGTGTGTATGTGTGTTTGTGTGTGTGTGTGTTCACGTGTGTGTGTGTGTGTGTATGTGTTCGCACGTGCGTGTGTATGTGTGTGTGTGTGTGAGAGAGAAAGAGAGAGAGAGAGAGAGAGTGTGTGTGTGTGGGTGTGTGCGCACGTGTGCGTGTGTGTTTGTGTGTGTGAGTGAGAGAGTGCTTGCGTGCGTGTGTGGGTGTGTGTGCGCGCGCACGCGTGTTTATTTGTGTGCGTGCTCACGTACGTGTGTGTGTGTGCCCGCACGTGTGCGTGTGTGTGTGTGAGAGAGTGTGTGTGTTTGTGTGCGCACGGGTGTATATGTGTGCGTGCGGATGTGTGTGAATATGTGCACGCACACGTGTGTGTGTTCATGCATGTGTGCGTGCGCACGTGCTTGTGTGTGTGTGTATGTGCACGGGTGTATATTTGTGCGTGTGTGCGTGTGCGTGTGGGTTTGTATGTGCACGCAGGTGTGTGTCTGTGTATATTTGTGCGTGTGTGCGTGTGTGTGTGTGTGTCTGTGTATGTGCGTGTGGGTTTGTATATTTCTGCGTGTATATTTGTGCGTGTGTGCGTGTGTGTGTGTGTCTGTGCGTGTGCGCGTGTGTGTGTGTGCGTGCACATGTGTGTGTATGTGTTTGTGGGTGTTTGTGCGCAAGTGTGTGTGTGTGAGACAATGAGAGAGTGCGCGCACGTGTGTGTGTGTATGGATGTGTGTGTGCATGGTTGTATCTGTGTGCACGTACGTGTGAGTTTGTGTGTGTGTGTGTGTGTGTATGTGTGTGTGTGAATATATGCGTGCGCGCCTGCGTGCGTGTGTGTGCGTGTGTATGTGTGGGTATGCGCACACACGTGTTTGTGTGTGTGAGAGAGAGTGTGTGTGTGTGTGTGTGTTCACGTGTGTGTGTGTGTGTATGTGTGTTTGTGTGTGTGTGTTCACGTGTGTGTGTGTGTGTATGTGTTCGCACGTGCGTGTGTATGTGTGTGTGTGTGTGAGAGAGAAAGAGAGAGAGAGAGAGAGAGAGAGAGAGAGAGAGAGTGGGTGTGTGCGCACGTGTGCGTGTGTGTTTGTGTGTGTGAGTGAGAGAGTGCTTGCGTGCGTGCGTGGGTGTGTGTGCGCGCGCACGCGTGTGTATTTGTGTGCGTGCTCACGTACGTGTGTGTGTGTGCCCGCACGTGTGCGTGTGTGTGTGTGTGAGAGAGAGTGTGTGTGTTTGTGTGCGCACGGGTGTATATGTGTGCGTGCGTATGTGTGTGAATATGTGCACGCACACGTGTGTGTGTTCATGCATGTGTGCGTGCGCACGTGCTTGTGTGTGTGTGTGTGTATGTGCACGGGTGTATATTTGTGCGTGTGTGCGTGTGCGTGTGGGTTTGTATGTGCACGCAGGTGTCTGTGTGCATGTGCGTGTGCGTGCACACGTGTGTGTATGTGTGTGTACGCACGTGTGTGTGTGTGCGCACATGTGTGTGTGTGTGTGGGAGAGAGAGAGTGTGTGTGTGTGTGCGCACAGGTGTATATGTGTGCGTGTGTGTGTGCACGTGTGTGTGTGTGCACCCGCGTATGTTTATGCATTTTGTGTGTGTGTGTGTGCACGTGTGTGTGTGTGTTTGCGTGTGCGCACGAGCGTGCGCTTGTGTGTGTGTATGTGTGTGTGTGTGTGTGTGAAAGAGAGAGTGTGTTTTCACACGCGTGTGTGTGTGTGTGTATGTGTGTGTGTGTGTGTGTGTGTGTGTGTGTGTGTGTGCGTGCACGCACGTCAGAGTGTGCGCGCGCGCGTGAGTGTGTGTCTGCGCGCAGGTGTCCTTGCGTGCGTGTGTGTGTGTGTGTGCGTGCGCACGTGTGTGTGAGTGTTTGGGGGCGCTTGCGCGCATGTGTTAGTGTGTATGTGTGCGCGTGCATGTGTTTTTGTGTACGCACGTGTGTGAGTGTGTGAACGCGCGCGCGTGTGTGTGTGCACACGTGTTTGTGTGTGCGTGTGTGTGTGTGTGTGTCTGTGCGTGTGCGCGCGTGTGTGTGTGTGTGCGTGCACATGTGTGTGTATGTGTTTGTGGGTGTTTGTGCGCAAGTGTGTGTGTGTGAGACAATGAGAGAGTGCGCGCACGTGTGTGTGTGTGTGTGGATGTGTGTGTGCTTGTTTGTATCTGTGTGCACGTACGTGTGAGTTTGTGTGTGTGTGTGTGTGTATGTGTGTGTGTGAATATGTGCGTGCGCGCCTGCGTGCGTGTGTGTGCGTGTGTATGTGCGGGTATGCGCGCGCACGTGTTTGTGTGTGTGAGAGAGAGAGTGTGTGTGTGTGTGTTCACGTGTGTGTGTGTATGTGTGTTTGTGTGTGTGTGTGTGTGTTCACGTGTGTGTGTGTGTGTATGTGTTCGCACGTGCGTGTGTATGTGTGTGTGTGAGAGAGAGAGAAAGAGAGAGAGAGAGAGAGAGTGTGTGTGTGTGTGCGCACACACGTGTGTGCGTGTGTGCGCGCGCGGGTGTGTGTATACATGCTTGCGCGTGTGTTTGTGCTTTTGTGTGTGTGTGTGTGCGTTTGTGTGTGTGTGTGCGCGTGCACGTGCGTGTGCGAGAGAGAGAGAGAGAGAGAGAGAGAGAGAGAGTGTGCGAGAGAGTGTGTGTGCGTGCACGTCTGTGTGTCTGTGTGTGCGTGTGTGTGTGCACGTGTGTGTGTGTGTGTGTGAGAGAGAGAGAGAGAGTGCGCACGTGTGTGTGTATGTGTGTGGGTGTGTTTGTGTATGTGTGCACGCGCGTGTGTGCGTGCATGCGTGTGTGTTTGTGTGTGTGTGTGTGTGCGTGAGTGTGTACGTGCGTGCATGCGTGTGTTTGTGTGTGTGTGTGTGTGCACGTGTGTTTGTGCGTGTGTTTGCGTGGGTGGGTGAGTTCTTGCGTGCGTGTGTGCATGTGTGCGTGTGTGTTTGTGTGCGTGCATGCACGCGTGTGTATGTGTGTGCGTGCGCACGTATATGTGTGTGCGCGCGCGCATGTTTGTGTGTGTGTGAGAGACAGAGACAGAGAGAGAGTGTGTGTGTTCGCACGGGTGTATATGTGTGTGTGCGTGTGTGTGTAAGTATGTGCATTTGTGCGCGCACATGTGTGTGTGTGTGCACGCACATGTGTGTATGTGAGACAGAGAGAGTGTGTGTGTGTGTGCGCGCGCACGGGTGTATATGTGTGTGTGTGTGTGTGTGCAGGTGTGTGTGTGTGTGTGTGTGTATATGTGCACGCGCGTGTGTGCGGGCATGTGCGTGTATGCGTGCACGTGTGTGTGTGTGTGTGTGTGTGTGAGAGAGTGTGTGTATGCACGGGTGAATATATGTGCGTGCGTGCGTGTGTGTGTCTGTGCACGTGTGTGTGTGTGCATGTGCGTGTGCGTGTGCCTGCGCAGGTGTGTGTGTGTGTGTGTGCGTGTGTATGTGAGAGAGAGTGTGTGTATATATGCGGGTGTATATGTGTGTGTGTGCGTGTGTGTATGTGTGTATGTGCACGCGCGTGTGTGTTTGCATGTTTGTGTGTGTGTGCACGTGTGTTTGTGTTTGTGTGTGTGTGTGTGTGTGAGAGAGAGAGAGAGTGTGTGTGTGTGTGTCTGTTTGTATGCGCGTGCGCGCGTGTGTGTGTGCGCGCGTATGTGTATGTGTGTGTGTGTGTGCACGCACGTCTGTGTGTGCGGGTGACTGTGCGTGTGTCTGTGTGTATGCGCGTGTGTGTATGTGTGTGCGTGTGCGCGCGTGCGTGTGTCTGTGTGTATGTGTGTGAGCGTGCGCACGTGTCTGTGTGTGTGTGAGAGAGAGAGAGAGAGAGAGAGAGAGAGAGAGAGAGAGAGAGAGAGAGAGAGAGAGAGAAAGTGTGTGTGTGTGTGCACGGGTGTATATGTGTGCGTGCTGTCAGTGTGAGTATGTGCACGCACGTGTTTGTGTGCATGTGTGTCTGCGCGCACACGTGTGTGTGTGCGCGCGCACGTGTGTATGTGTATGTGCACGGGTGTATATTTATGCGTGTGTATGTGCACACGCATATGTGTGTGCACGTGCATATGCGTGTGCACGTGTGTGTATGTGTGTGTGCGCACGTGTGTGTGTGTGTATGCACATGTGTGTGTGTGAAAGAGAGTGTGTGTGTGCGCACGGGTGTATATATGTGTGTGTGTGTGCTTGTGTGTGTGTGTTTAAGTGCACGCGCGTATGTGTTTGTGTGTGTGTGCACATGTGTGTGCATGTGTGTGTGTGTGCGTTTGTGTGTGCGTACGAGCGTGCGCTTGTGTGTGTGTGTGTGAGAGAGAGTGTGTGTGTGTGTGTATGTGTGTGTGTGTGTTTGCACGTGTGTGTGTGTGTGTGTGTGCGTGTGTGTGTGTGCACGCACGTCGGTGTGTGCGCATGACTATGCTCGCGCGCGCGTGTTTGTCTTTGTGTGTGTCTGCGTGTGTGAGTGTGTGTGCGTGCGCACGTGTGCTTGTGTCCGTAAGTGCGTGTGTGTGTGTGTACGCGTGTGTGAGTGTGTGGGGGAGCTTGCACGCGTGTGTTTATGTGTATGTGTGTGTGCACATGTGTGTTTGTGTGTATGTGTGCGCGCACGTGTGTGTGTGTGTGTGTGTGAGAGAGAGAGAGAGAGAGAGAGAGAGAGAGAGAGAGTGCGCACATGTGTGTGTGTGTGCGTGTGCGTATCTGTGTGCACGCGCGTGTGTGTTTATGCGTCTGTGTGTTTGTGTGTGTGTGAATGTGTGCGTGCGCGAGTGCGTGTGTGCGTGTGTGTGCGTGTGAGCATCCGTCCATGCATGTGTTTGTGTGTGTGTGTGTGGGTGTGTGCGCACGTGTGTGTGTGTGTTTGTGTGTGTGAGTGAGAGAGTGCTTGCGTGCGTGTGTGGGTGTGTGTACGCGCGCACACGTGTGTATTTGTGTGCGTGCTCATGTACGTGTGTTTGTGTGTGCGCACGTGTGCGTGTGTGTGTGTGAGAGAGAGAGTGTGTGTGTTTGTGTGCGCACGGGTGTATATGTGTGCGTGCGTATGTGTGTGAATATGTGCACGCACACGTGTGTGTGTTCATGCATGTGTGCGTGCGCACGTGCTTGTGTGTGTGTGTGTATGTGCACGCAGGTGTCTGTGTGCATGTGCGTGTGCGTGCACACGTGTGTGTATGTGTGTGTACGCACGTGTGTCTGTGTGCGCACATGTGTGTGTGTGTGTGGGAGAGAGAGAGTGTGTGTGTGCGCACATGTGTATATGTGTGCGTGTGTGTGTGTGCACCCGCGTATGTTTATGCATTTTGTGTGTGTGTGTGCACGTGTGTGTGTGTGTGTGTTTGCGTGTGCGCACGAGCGTGCGCTTGTGTGTGTGTGTGTGTGAAAGAGAGAGTGTGTTTTCACACGCGCGCGTGTGTGTGTGCGTGTGTATATGTGTGTGTGTGCGTGTGTGTGTGTGCACGCACGTCAGAGTGTGTGCGCGCGCGTGAGTGTGTGTCTGCGCGCAGGTGTCCTTGCGTGCCTGTGTGTGTGTGTGTGTGTGTGCACGTGTGTGTGAGTGTTTGGGGGCGCTTGCGCGCATGTGTTAGTGTGTATGTGTGCGCGTGCATGTGTTTTTGTGTACGCACGTGTGTGAGTGTGTGAGCGCGCGCGCGCGTGTGTGTATGCACACGTGTTTGTGTGTGCGTGTGTGCGTGTGTGTGTGTGTCTGTGCGTGTGCGCGTGTGTGTGTGTGCGTGCACATGTGTGTGTATGTGTTTGTGGGTGTTTGTGCGCAAGTGTGTGTGTGTGAGACAATGAGAGAGTGCGCGCACGTGTGTGTGTGTATGGATGTGTGTGTGCATGGTTGTATCTGTGTGCACGTACGTGTGAGTTTGTGTGTGTGTGTGTGTGTGTATGTGTGTGTGTGAATATATGCGTGCGCGCCTGCGTGCGTGTGTGTGCGTGTGTATGTGTGGGTATGCGCACACACGTGTTTGTGTGTGTGAGAGAGAGTGTGTGTGTGTGTGTGTTCACGTGTGTGTGTGTGTATGTGTGTTTGTGTGTGTGTGTTCACGTGTGTGTGTGTGTATGTGTTCGCACGTGCGTGTGTATGTGTGTGTGTGTGTGAGAGAGAAAGAGAGAGAGAGAGAGAGAGAGAGAGAGAGAGAGTGTGGGTGTGTGCGCACGTGTGCGTGTGTGTTTGTGTGTGTGAGTGAGAGAGTGCTTGCGTGCGTGCGTGGGTGTGTGTGCGCGCGCACGCGTGTGTATTTGTGTGCGTGCTCACGTACGTGTGTGTGTGTGCCCGCACGTGTGCGTGTGTGTGTGTGAGAGAGAGTGTGTGTGTTTGTGTGCGCACGGGTGTATATGTGTGCGTGCGTATGTGTGTGAATATGTGCACGCACACGTGTGTGTGTTCATGCATGTGTGCGTGCGCACGTGCTTGTGTGTGTGTGTGTGTGTGTGCACGGGTGTATATTTGTGCGTGTGTGCGTGTGCGTGTGGGTTTGTATGTGCACGCAGGTGTCTGTGTGCATGTGCGTGTGCGTGCACATGTGTGTGTATGTGTGTGTAGGCACGTGTGTGTGTGTGCGCACATGTGTGTGTGTGTGGGAGAGAGAGAGAGAGAGAGTGTGTGTGTGTGCGCACAGGTGTATATGTGTGCGTGTGTGTGTGCACGTGTGTGTGTGTGCACCCGCGTATGTTTATGCATTTTGTGTGTGTGTGTGTGCACGTGTGTGTGTGTTTGCGTGTGCGCACGAGCGTGCGCTTGTGTGTGTGTATGTGTGTGTGTGTGTGTGTGTGAAAGAGAGAGTGTGTTTTCACACGCGCGTGTGTGTGTGTGTGTGTGTGTATGTGTGTGTGTGTGTGTGTGTGTGTGTGTGTGTGTGTGCACGCACGTCAGAGT
>CAWUDS030000844.1:202500-217500 GCA_963859935.3 Lathyrus sativus | reverse complement strand
CGTGTCTATGTGTGTGTGCATGTGTGTGTGTGTGCATGTGTGTGTGAGAGAGAGAGAGCGTGTGTGTGTGCGCACGGGTGTATATGTGTGTATGCGTGTCTATGTGAGTATGTGCACGCACGTGTGTGTGTGCATGCATGTGCACGTGTGTGTGTGTGTGTGTGTGTGTGTTTGTATGCGTGTGAGTCTGTGTGCGCGTGTGTGCATGCGCGTTTGTATGTGCGTGTGTGTGTGTGCGCGCGTGTGTGCGCGTGTGTCTGTGTGCGCGTGTGTGCATGCGCGTTTGTATGTGCGTGTGTGTGTGTGTGATCGCGTGTCTGTGTGTCTGTGTGTGTGCGTACGTGTTTGTGTACGTGTGCGCGCACACGTGTGTGTGTGTGTGTGTGTGTGTGTGTGAGTGATAGTGTGTGCGCGCGCGTGTGTGTGTGGGTGTGTTTAAGTTTGTGTGTGTGTGTGAGTGCGTATGCGTGAGTGAGTGCGTACGTGCATGTGTGCGTGTGTTTGTGTGTGTGTGTGAGTGTGTGTGTGTGTGCGTGAGTGAGTGGGTGAGTGCTTGCGTGCACGCGTGTGTATGTGTGTGCGTGCTCACGTACATGTGTGAGAGTGCGCACATGTCTGTGTGTGTGTGTGAGAGAGAGAGAGAGAGAGAAAGTGTGTGTGTGTGTGTGTGTGCACGGGTGTATATGTTTGCGTGCGTGTCAGTGTGAGTAAGTGCACGCACGTGTTTGTGTGCATGTGTATCTGCGGGCACACGTGTGTGTATGTGTGTGTGCGCACACGTGTGTATGTGTATGTGCATGGGTGTATATTTGTGTGTGTGTATGTGCACACGCATATGTGTGTGCACGTGTGTGTATGTGTGTGTGTGTGCACGTGTGTGTGAATGCACATGTATTTGTGTGTGAGAGAGAGTGTGTATGTGTGCGTACGGGTGTATATATGTGTGTGTGTGCATGTGTGTGTGTGTCAAAGTGCACGCGTATATGTGTGTGTGTGTGTGTGCACATGTGTATGCACGTGTGTGTGTGTGCGTTTGTGTGTGCGCACGAGCGTGCGCTTGTGTGTGTGTGTGTGTGTGAGAGAGAGAGAGAGAGAGTGTGTGTGTGTGTGTGTGCACGCACGTCGGTGTGTGCGCGTGACTATGCCCGCGCGCGCGTGTTTGTCTTTGTGTGTGTCTGCGTGTGTGTGTGTGTGTGTGTGTGTGTGCATGCCCACGTGTGCTTACGTCCGTGCGTGTGTGTGTGTGTGTGCGTATGCGTGTGTAAGTGTGCGGGGGAGCTTGCACGCGTGTGTTTGTGTGTATGTGTGCGTGCACATGTGTGTTTGTGTGTGTGCGCGTGCTGTTAGAACAGTGGTTAAGTGTCGGGTTTATATTATCGTCTCCACAGGGAATATCAGATTTTGCTGCCGTTCAACAATTGTTAAATTTATAGTTTAGTGGTATCCAAGGGTTTGTGTTTAAGGTAACAAGTATTTTGCATGAAAGGAATAAATGCGATAAAAGTTAGGTTTTAACGGTTTGAATAAAGATTGTCAAAGTTAGGTTTTGGTAATCACTTTGCATGTATACTTCCGATCAACATTTAATAAACTCTTTCAAATGATCAATGTATTCACAATATCCTCTCAATATGATTATCTCTAACTCATATTGTGAAGTTTATCATTTTAATCCATTGTTGATCTCTCACACAATCTATCAAAATGACAACTTTAAAGTTCAACATTTTAAGTGAACAAAATCATCCAAGACTATTTCTAGCTCAAGAAAAGAGATGGGTGAAAACCTAGGTCAAGAGTTGATAAATATTTCTCAATCATTAACCAACACAAAAGATTATGAATAAAACAAAGTTTTCACCATACATTAATCATTCAAGAGTTTACAACTGAAGATCATCCATACAAATACAAAGTCCAATGATTACCTACATCTATCTTTGACAACAAGATGAACTTAGCTACACATTCTCATGGTAGCTTGCAAAAGAAGTTTTAAAGTCGGTTGATGAACATCCAAGTCGAATGATCCAACTTTGATGATGATCCACCTTGTTGTTGTTTGATTATGCTAAGAGATGAAGGAAAATAAGCCAAAATAGGTTTTTAGGTCACAAAACCCTTTCTTCCAGCAAAACAAATGTAAAAGTGAAAAAGAAGATGTTCTCCAAAAAGTGGCCCAAGCTACTTATAGTAAGTGACAAATCTGGGCACACTCGCTACTTACTCGCTAGGCGAGCTGCTGGCGAACGCTCGCTACAGCCTCGCCTAGCGAACCTGCCAGCGAGGTCTGCAAGATCCATTCTGTTATGCTTCGCTAGGTACTCGCTGAAGCGAATGATCCAGCGAAGGGTGCCTGGGACATTCTGTTTTGCTTCGCTAGGTGCTCGTTGGGAGCTCGCCTAGCGAGCCTCTTCGCCACTTGCTCGCTGACCAAGATTGATGTTGAAAACCATTCTGCCCAAGTCTGGAGTTGTTCGCTACGTGCTCGCTAGGCGAGGCTGTAGCGAACACTCGCTACTCACTCGCCAAGTTCTCGCTGAGCGAACCAACTTTTGTTATGCTCTTTGCTTGATTCCTTTGCCAACTTTCTTGTGTCTTCAATAATGCTCTTTCACACTTAAATCCTGCACAATAACACACAAATCAAAAGGACCAAAAGAAATTGACACAGTGATGCACATTAACAAAAGCAAAGCTTAATAAATACGTTTTTGGCATAAAAAGGAGTGAAAGATGTCCATATTTGATAGCTCCAATAAGCACAATTGGGCATCTAACAACTCTCCCCAACTAGAATCATGCTTGCCCTCAAGCAAATTATGCCTCTCGAGTAACCAAGAAGATTTGCTTAAAGAGTCAGGTTTTTCTGAGATCGGATCATATGGCTCAAATTGCAAGTGACTTGACCAGACACATGTTTCCAATGGTTAGAAACAAAACAATGCTTCCAGAACTAAAACTTTTAAGCAATACTAAACATTCATCAAATCACAACAATGATATCATGAACGAATCACCCTAACTCTCCTCTTCGAAAAAGGATTGAAGAAAATGTCGCACATGAAAGCGCAGGGGAATTTTCACTCTCCAATAAACAATGTCAAAATCAACTTTATTCTTACAATGTCTAACAATTCTACATGAAACTATGAAAGCACGAAGATCACTAAGGTCTTTTCCGGTTATAGCTTGGTCGGGTTAACAAACAAGGGACATATCTAAGGCCTTTGAACGAAATTTCTGATGCAAAAGAGACATTCACTATACATTTATTTACACCTCTTCAACTTTGTTCCACCAATTCCTTATTTGAACCCTTCACAACTCCCTTTTGTTTTTCACACTTTTTCTACCAAGCAAGCATTTGTTTTCTTGTTTTTCTACACCATAATCACACAAAAAATGAGTGTTTCTCTTCTTCTCTTTTTCTTTTTTTTTTTAGATATATGCTTGCTAGTTTAACAAGAGTTGTGACCAATTACTCTTTACAAATTTGTTCTCCCCAACTTGTCTTTTCTTTTCCCCTAAATGAATGCCCTTTTCTTTTCTTTTTGCATCAGAAGAGCAATTAATCCAAATTTCCAAGGTTTCAAGAAAAAGATTTTTGACACTCGCTTTATTCCAAGCAAGGATTCAACTGTTTTAGGCTCAAAATTGGGTTACGAATACTCTCTCTGCTCACGGGTATCTTTATCTTTGGAAATGGTTATGCTCGAGAGAAACAAGTGCCTTGATCATATCAACTACTTCCACAATTCATAATAATAAAAGACAACGCATGAATAAAATGAATCAACACAATTTATCAGAATCCAGCATTTAAGTACATAATGGAGGTTTCCTCACAATTGATGGTTTAAAAGTCCTAAGTGAATCATTCAATCAATTAAGTTGCAATCGGAAAATATTTTATCACAAAAGGAAGTGAAAGTTCCGCAAGCATTATACAATTCTAACCGAAGGTAACAGTGTACCTTAGCTTTCATCACTTATTTAATTTTATCATCTCCATCCAAGCTCGGATGCACCTTCATTGGATACTTCTTTCAAGAGAGCAACCAATCTAGAAGGTTTGGACAAAAAATCAATCACAAAAAATTATTAAACCAAAATAATTGAAAATCAACAGTACTGAAATTAAAGAACTTAAAGAAATAACAATGTGCGTGGGGGACAAAACACCCCAATAGTACAAATCAACATCAAAACATACTAAAACAGAAAACAGAACAAATCACAGATCACATCACTCCTCTCCGTCCTCAGACTCATAATCCGAAGTGCCCTCCTCATCAAAATCTTCTTCACCCTCAACCTCTTCATCATCATCATCTGCATCCGCACCTGCCCCCTCAGAGAAAACAGGCTTGTCCACAGGCCAGCTCGCGTGCTGCATGAACTGCTCACGCGTCATAATTGACTGCTCTGAAGTAGGATCACAGTTTTGCAACTGCAAGACCTGCATCGAATCATGTAAGTCCACCATTGCGCGCTGAGTCGCGTCCATCCAATCCCAATTGTAGTTACACACTGCTCGCTGGAAGGGATCAAACCCTCGAGATGAACCACCAGAACCATCAGTAGTCCTGGCATCATCAGCAGATGAACCACTCCTATCAACTCTTGGCCTACAGTACTTATTCACGTAGCTATCATCAATTGCTGCTGGTATCTTGACCAAACTTCTGGAGGGAAGCTTCAGCCTGGTTTGTGCACATAATGCCATAATGAGGCAGGGAAAAGCCAGGGGGCAATTAGCCCGCGCCCCCGACTTAAGCCCGCTTTCAATGACAGACTTCAATTCACGTGCTATAAGACCAGCCACATCAATTTGCACATTAGTTAAAATAGCATGAACAAGCCGTGCCACTGGGATCGGCACGGTGGACGTGTGCGACTTCGGCTTAATGTTGGACAGAACCAACATCAAAATCAACTGAGCCATAGGTGTCATGTCTTCCCTTTTAAACCTAATAGCTTCACCTGAGTGATTCCTCTCAACAGTTCTGCCTTGCAGTAAGAGAGCAGCTGACATCTCATCAATCTTCGGATGCAACCTCAGAGTCCTTGAATACGCATCCAGTTCATTAGGACCCAAGTGGAGGGGTTCTCCAAGAATATGGTTGATGGCGTTCCTGTCAAAAGCTATCTGACGGCCGAACACCCCTGAAGACCAGGTGAACGGTTCATCATCGTCAGGCAGCGCGTTCGCATAAAACTCGCGCACCACCTCCAAACTGTAGCTCTCCACAGGGGACGTCAACATGCCCCATTTTTTTGTATCAATCAACCCTGCAAAGTTGTGGTACTCTCCCTCAGAGTCAATCATGAACCTTCTCTCCGACAAAATCTTTCGCTTTTGCAGCGCCTGGTACCGGGCAGCTTGCTTTGCCCCCACAAATTTGTCCGTGTCGAACTGGATAGGCACTGTCCTAGAGGTGGATCCCACCTTTCGCTTTTTCCCGAAATTAGCTGAGACCATCTGCATTCATAACATCAGAGAAACAACAGCATAGTAAAATGTTAGTAAGCAGCTTAGAATAGACAAAACAGAGTCTGCTACGTTCGCTACTGCTTCGCTTAGCGAGATGCCAGCGAATGCTCGCTACGAGCTCGCCTAGAGAACTGCTAGCGAATCGCTGCGAAATTTTCAGGACAGCTACTGCTGGCATCAGAAACCACAAACGACATTGCACAAATCTAAACCCAGAAACCAAACGTGTACTATGCTAAGGTTTGTTCTAAAACCACATGAAACTCAATATATCTCAAACCCTAACATGCACAAAATAACCCTAATCCCTCAGTTAAAAAAAATAAAAACAGAGAAAGTAAAGAGATGAGGAACTTGGCAAACCTGGTGCAGTAGTGTAGATGATCTGAAGCACAATTAGGGTTTCAAGATTAGGAACAAATGTTAGCTTAGAATAGAATATGTGAGAGTGAAAGTGAGTGTGAGAGTGAGCAAGGGATGGGGGAACAAAATAGAAGCAACTAACAAACTTTTGGGCCCAATAAGTGGCCCACCACTTAAACAGAATTTCCAGGTTCGCGAGGTTCGCCTAGCAAGAAGCCAGCGAACGCTCGCTGAGTACTCGCCTAGCGATAAGCTAGCGAACGCTCGCTGAGTACTCGCCTAGCGATTAGCTAGCGAACGCTCGCTGCGCGCTCGCCTAGCGAGAAGCTAGCGAGCATGACAGAATTTTGAAAAAAATAAAGCACAGCAGGCAGATCCCAATTCAAGCATAAATCAAAATCAGTCCCTACATAACACATTAGAAAACATAACATATATAAAAAAAACTTACAATGTTGAGGTGCCTCTCAACTAGCGCTTGTTTAACGTCGGATAAGCTCGAAGGTCCATGATGTTCAAGCTGGAACATCAAGGAGAATTGCACAGGTTCCTCGGTGCACATGCCCGCCGAGGTAAATTTTTAGGCGCTGACCATTCACAGTCCAGTTGTCTTTCCCATCCATGTCCTCAATTACCACAGCTCCGAAAGATTTCACCTCTTTGACGCGGAACGGACCAGACCACTTGGATTTTAATTTTCCAGGGAATAACCTCAACCTGGAGTTAAACAAAAGCACAAGCTGCCCCGGCGCAAATTCTTTCTTGCAGAGCTTTCTGTCGTGGTACTCCTTCACTTTTTCCTTGTACAACCAACTTGAGTGGTATGCGGCATTGCACATTTCTTCCAACTCAAGAAGTTGCACTTTTCTCTTGTCACCGGCTAACTCTTGATCAAAGTTTAAAAATTTTAACGCCCACAAGGCCTTGTGCTCCATCTCAACTGGTAAATGGCAAGTTTTACCAAAAACCAATTGGAATGGAGTTAGCCCAATCGGAGCTTTATAGGCCGTGCGATATGCCCATAAAGCTTCATCTAACTTTTGAGACCAATCCTTCCTCGAGCTAGACACAGTTTTTTCCAAAATCCTTTTGATCTCTCTATTCGAGACCTCGGCTTAACCATTCGCCTGTGGGTGGTACGGAGTGGTCACTTTATGCGTTACACCATAATGTTGCAAAACTTTTTCAAGTGGCGCATTGCAAAAGTGTGAACCTCCGTCACTAATCAACACTCGAGGGGTTCCAAAACGGGAAAAAATATTTCTTTTTAAAAAGCTTATTACCGTTTTAGCATCCGCTCTTGGTGAGGCAATCGCCTCAACCCACTTTGACACATAGTCAACCGCTACCAACAAATACTCATTTCCAAAAGACGGTGGAAATGGTCCGACAAAGTCAATGCCCCAACAATCAAATAATTCTACCTCTTGAATATTTTGAAGAGGCATTTCGTCTCTCTTTCCTATTCCACCACTCCTTTGACAACTGTCACAATTTTGCGCATGGGCATTTGCGTCTTTAAAAATAGAAGGCCAATAAAATCCCGATTGAAGGACTTTATTCGCCGTTCTAGCCCCATTGAAATGACCACCATAAGGCGAGTTGTGACAGTGCCATAAAATACTTTGGGCCTCATCGCCCGTAACACATCTTCTCAATAAATTATCACCGCCCAGCTTAAATAAAAAGGGATCATCCCACACATAGTATTTGGCATCCGAAATGAATTTCCTCTTTTGATTAAGAGTTAGGTCGTGCGGCACAAAACCGCTCGCCTTGTGGTTTGCAAAATCCGCAAACCACGGCCTCACTTGCACTTTAAAAAGCTTTTCATCAAGAAACTCTTCTCGGATGTCTTTTTCTAAGGCGGTCACCTCATCATTGACAAGGCGAGATAAATGATCTGCTACCACATTTTCGGATCCTTTTTTGTCTTTAATCTCAACATCAAATTCTTGCAACAAAAGGATCCACCGGATAAACCTTTGCTTAGAATTCGGCTTGGTTAGCAAATATTTAATCGTCGCATGGTCGGTGTAGACAATAACTTTTGAGCCAATGAGATATGAACGAAATTTCTCAAGTGCATACACTATTGCGAGCAATTCTTTTTCAGTAGTGGCATAATTAACTTGTGCCTCATTAAGGACTTTGCTCGCATAGTGTATGGTATAAATTTTTTTTTCTTTTCGTTGGCCAAGCACCGCTCCAATTGCATAATCACTCGCATCACACATTAGCTCAAAATTCAAATTCCAATTTGGAGCGACTATGACAGGAGCGGTGACCAACTTCTCTTTCAATGTCTCAAAAGCTTTTAAACAATCATCAGTTAGGAGAAATACCTGATCTTTGGCAAGCAAATGACTCAAAGGTCTAGCCACCTTTGAGAAGTCTTTGATGAATCGTCGGTAGAAACCGGCATGCCCAAGAAAACTTCTGATTCCCTTTAAGTTCGCCGGAGGAGGCAACTTCTCTATCACCTCAACTTTAGCACGATCCACTTCGAGTCCTTTTGACGAGACCTTGTGGCCGAGAACAATCCCCTCCGTCACCATAAAATGGCATTTCTCCCAATTCAACACCAAGTTTATTTTCACACACCTTTCAAGTACCGTTGTCAAATTTTCCAAACATAAACCAAAAGATCCCCCAAACACCGAAAAGTCATCCATAAAAACCTCCATTGTTTTCTCTATAAGGTCGGCAAAAATGGCTTGCATACACCTTTGGAAAGTTGCCGGCGCATTACATAACCCAAAGGGCATTTTACGGTAAGCGAAGATTCCAAATGGACATGTAAAAGCCGTCTTTTTGTGATCGGCCGGGTCAACCGCAATTTGGTTGTACCCGGAATACCCGTCAAGAAAACAATAAAATTCTTGTCCCGAGAGTCTTTCAAGCATTTGATCCATGAACGGAAGTGGGAAATGGTCCTTCCGAGTTGCGGTATCTAACCGCCTATAGTCTATGCACATCCTCCACCCCGTTGCTACCTTAGTAGGAATCAACTCATTGTTCTCATTGCGAATAACGGTAATGCCCCCCTTCTTAGGAACCACATGCACCGGACTTACCCAAGGGCTATCCGAGATAGGGTAGATCATTCCCGCATCCAAAAGTTTTACAACTTCTTTTCTCACAACCTCTTTCATTGTTGGATTCAAACGGCGTTGCGGTTGAGCTACCAGCTTGAAATCCTCCTCCATTAAGATCTTGTGCATACAATAAGAAGGACTAATTCCTTTTAGGTCGGAAAGAGTCCATCCCATTGCTTCTTGATTTTTCTTCAACACATCAATTAAAAGAGATTCTTCATTTTTTGACAAGAGGTTGCTAATGATAACCGGCTTCTCCTCGGCTTCATCCAAAAATGCATATTTCAAATTGGGTAAATATTTTAATTCAATGTTTGGCTTTTCTTCATTGACCTCTTTTTTAAAGACCTCTTCCTCTACTTCCCACGGTTCCAAATCCTTAAGACTATCAAGCTCTCTCAAGCATTCATCTAGAGCTTCCTCTTCTTCAAGAGTGAAAACTTCAAAGGAGTTATTAAGGGCTAGCTCCATGGGGGTTATGTCGTTAACATGCTTTGCAACTTCAAAGGAAGCTTCCTCAATTACGTCAACTCGAAAACTATCATGCTTGTCCTTTGAATGCTTCATTGCTTCAAAAAGGTCAAAAGTGACCTCTTCGTTTTGAACTCTTACCTTCATCAAACCGTCATCCACATCAATCATCATTCGAGCGGTTTTCATGAAAGGCCTTCCAAGAATCAAAGGCGCATCATCATCTTCCTCCATATCAATCACAATAAAATCCACCGGGAAGAAAAACTTGTCCACTTTAACCAACACGTCTTGAGCTACTCCATGAGGATGAGTAGTAGACTTATCGGTTAATTGTAACGTCATTCGGATGGACTTGATCTCAATGTTGCCAAGCTTTTTCACGATAGACAACGGGATAAGATTTATGCTTGACCCCAAATCAATCAATTCTTTTCCAACATAAACATAACCAATGGTAACCGGCAATGTCACTCTCCCTGGATCAACTTCTTTTCTTGGTAGAGTACGTTGGATGATTGCGCTACAACTTGCGTCGAGTACTATTGTTTCCGGTTCCGTGTACCTCCGCTTCTTTGTAAGTATGTCCTTCATGAATTTGGCATACTTCGGCATTTGTTCCAAAGCTTCGGCGAACGGAATATTGATTTGTAATTGTTTAAAAATGTCCATGAACCGTGCGTAATGCCGTTCATTTTCTCTCCTAGATGGAGCGTGCGGGTAAGGCAAATTTTGAACCAGAGTGGTGCTCACCATCTCCTTGCTTCTAGATGCTCTTGGGTTCCTTTCTCTTTTCTTTGGTACTTCATCTTCTTTTTCTTTATCATTTTCATTATTTTCAAATTCACCATTTTTTTATTTTCAACTCCAACCACTATGTCTTTTTCAACTTCACCATGTTTTTCTTTATTTTCTACTTCCTCCTCACTCCATTCACCAACTTCACCATCAAGTTTATCGTCAATTTTTTTCTCTACCTCTTTTTTTTCACTCTCGTCAATCAACTCCCTCCCACTTCTCGTCCTTATAGCCTTACAATGCTCCTTCGGATTTGTTTACGTATTTGCCGAGAAAGATGGTCCGGCTTGTTGTTTCGCTAATTGCTTTGCGAGTTGACCAACTTGAGTCTCTAGATTTTTTATAGCCGCATCATTACTTTTTTGGTTTGCCATAGACATTTGCATGAATTGCGTTAATGTATCTTCTAGCTTAGAAGTCGCAACCGGCGGTTGTTGAGGTACATACGGATTTTGACGGTTAGAGTTTCCTCCCCCATAACCTTGGTTATTGTGGTAGTTACCTCTAGGTTGGTATCCTTGATAGTGTTGTTGTTGTTGTTGAGGATGATGGTATGGTTGTTATTGTGGTTGCCTTTGTTGGTAATCTCTCTGGTTAGCCATGTAGTTCACTTCTTCGAATCCGGGAGGCGGACAAAATCCAGTATCATGTTCGCCTTTACAAAGCTCGCAACAAGCTATTTGTTTAGTTTTTGACGGTTCTTTTAGCTCCTTGATTTGTTGAGTTAAAAGTTCCACTTGTTGTGAGATGAGCTTTTTTTGCGCAAGTATAGCATCATTTGTTCCTAACTCAAGCACACCCGGCTTTCTTTGAGCTACCCCTCGGTTGTGGTTCCCTTGGTGATCATTAAGTGCCATTTTATCAATGATCGTAGTTGCATCTTCGGCGCTTTTTGACATTAAAGAACCTCCCGTCGTTGCATCCAATAGGGTCTTATGAACCGAAAGGAGTCCATTTCGGAAAATATGAATTTGAGTTAGCTCATCGAAACCATGTCCCTTGCATTTTCTCAACATAGATTTGTAACGCTCCCACGCTTCATTCAGTGATTCACTAGCTCTTTGCGAAAATACTGCAATTGCAGTTTTAGCCTCCATGAACCGGTTATGTGGAAAGAACCGTTCAAGAAACTTTTCTTCTAAGAGATTCCAATCAGTCATGATTGTTGTCGATTGGTCAAGATACCACTCCTTCGCTTTCCCAATTAAGGAATGAGGGAATAATCTCATAAACAATGACTCTTCGTCAGCTTCGGTAGCTCCAGTTGCGCCCGCAATCTCATAAAATTTTGTAAGATGAGTAAACGGATCCTCATGGTCTAATCCTGTGAAAGGATTTTGATAGACAAGAGCTAGGATTCCCGTTTTCATTTCCGCTTATCTTCCATTTTGGAGATTACGTGCAAACTGAGCTGTATGTCTGGGACTGTTTGTGCATGGAGTAGAAACTGGTGGAGGGGGTGGTGGTTCTGCCATGATTGGTGTGAAATGTGGTAGTGATGTGGTAGTCGAAGAACTTTCTCCTTGATTTTGTCTTTGCCTGGCTTGTTGCCTCCTGCGTCTTGCTCTACTGTTCAGTCTCCTTGCGGTTCTTTCGATCTCAGGATCAAAAAGAATTTGGTCCTCAGGAATCTGTCCTCGCATAAACAAGGGCTGCACACTAACCAAACAAATTACAAGCACAAGTAAAAACTTCAAAACTAAAAATTCGGCAACTATTGTGATGCTAGCAATATCAATTTATATTCCCCGGCAACGGCGCCATTTTGTTAGAACAGTGGTTAAGTGTCGGGTTTATATTATCGTCTCCACAGGGAATATCAGATTTTGCTGCCGTTCAACAATTGTTAAATTTATAGTTTAGTGGTATCCAAGGGTTTGTGTTTAAGGTAACAAGTATTTTGCATGAAAGGAATAAATGCGATAAAAGTTAGGTTTTAACGGTTTGAATAAAGATTGTCAAAGTTAGGTTTTGGTAATCACTTTGCATGTATACTTCCGATCAACATTTAATAAACTCTTTCAAATGATCAATGTATTCACAATATCCTCTCAATATGATTATCTCTAACTCATATTGTGAAGTTTATCATTTTAATCCATTGTTGATCTCTCACACAATCTATCAAAATGACAACTTTAAAGTTCAACATTTTAAGTGAACAAAATCATCCAAGACTATTTCTAGCTCAAGAAAAGAGATGGGTGAAAACCTAGGTCAAGAGTTGATAAATATTTCTCAATCATTAACCAACACAAAAGATTATGAATAAAACAAAGTTTTCACCATACATTAATCATTCAAGAGTTTACAACTGAAGATCATCCATACAAATACAAAGTCCAATGATTACCTACATCTATCTTTGACAACAAGATGAACTTAGCTACACATTCTCATGGTAGCTTGCAAAAGAAGTTTTAAAGTCGGTTGATGAACATCCAAGTCGAATGATCCAACTTTGATGATGATCCACCTTGCTGTTGTTTGATTATGCTAAGAGATGAAGGAAAATAAGCCAAAATAGGTTTTTAGGTCACAAAACCCTTTCTTGCAGCAAAACAAATGTAAAAGTGAAAAAGAAGATGTTCTCCAAAAAGTGGCCCAAGCTACTTATAGTAAGTGACAAATCTGGGCACACTCGCTACTTACTCGCTAGGCGAGCTGCTGGCGAACGCTCGCTACAGCCTCGCCTAGCGAACCTGCCAGCGAGGTCTGCAAGATCCATTCTGTTATGCTTCGCTAGGTGCTCGCTGAAGCGAATGAGCCAGCGAAGGGTGCCTGAGACATTCTGTTTTGCTTCGCTAGGTGCTCGTTGGGAGCTCGCCTAGCGAGCCTCTTCGCCACTTGCTCGCTGACCAAGATTGATGTTGAAAACCATTCTGCCCAAGTCTGGAGTTGTTCGCTACGTGCTCGCTAGGCGAGGCTGTAGCGAACACTCGCTACTCACTCTCCAAGTTCTCGCTGAGCGAACCAACTTTTGTTATGCTCTTTGCTTGATTCCTTTTCCAACTTTCTTGTGCCTTCAATAATGCTCTTTCACACTTAAATCCTGCACAATAACACACAAATCAAAAGGACCAAAAGAAATTGACACAGTGATGCACATTAACAAAAGCAAAGCTTAATAAATACGTTTTTGGCATAAAAAGGAGTGAAAGATGTCCATATTTGATAGCTTCAATAAGCACAATTGGGCATCTAACAACTCTCCCCAACTAGAATCATGCTTGCCCTCAAGCAAAGTATGCCTCTCGAGTAACCAAGAAGATTTGCTTAAAGAGTCAGGTTTTTCCGAGATCGGATCATATGGCTCAAATTGCAAGTGACTTGACCAGACACATGTTTCCAATGGTTAGAAACAAAACAATGCTTCCAGAACTAAAACTTTTAAGCAATACTAAACATTCATCAAACCACAACAATGATATCATGAACGAATCACCCTAACTCTCCTCTTCGAAAAAGGATTGAAGAAAATGTCGCACATGAAAGCGCAGGGGAATTTTCACTCTCCAATAAACAATGTCAAAATCAACTTTATTCATACAATGTCTAACAATTCTACATGAAACTATGGAAGCACGAAGATCACTAAGGTCTTTTCCGGTTATAGCTTGGTCGGGTTAACAAACAAGGGACATATCTAAGGCCTTTGAACGAAATTTCCGATGCAAAAGAGACATTCACTATACATTTATTTACACCTCTTCAACTTTGTTCCACCAATTCCTTATTTGAACCCTTCACAACTCCCTTTTGTTTTTCACACTTTTTCTACCAAGCAAGCATTTGTTTTCTTGTTTTTCTACACCATAATCACAAAAAAAATGAGTGTTTCTCTTCTTCTCTTTTTTTTAGATATATGCTTGCTAGTTTAACAAGAGTTGTGACAAATTACTCTTTAAAAATTTGTTCTCCCCAACTTGTATTTTCTTTTCTCCTAAATGAATGCGCGCGCATGTGTTTTTGTGTATGCACGTGTGTGAGTGTGTGAGCACGCGCGCGCGTGTGTGTGTGTGCGCACACGTGTTTGTGTGTGCGTGTGTGTGTGTATGTCTGTGTGTGTGCGCGTGTGTGTGTGCATGCACATGTGTGTGTATATGTTTGTGGGTGTTTGTGCGCAAGTGTGTGTGTGTGTGTGTGAGACAGTGAGAGAGTGCGTGCATGTGTGTGTGTGTGGATGTGTGTGTGTGTGTGTGTGAATATGTGCGTGCGCGCGTGCACGCCTGCGTGCGTGTGTGTGCGTGTGTGCGCGCGCACGTGTTTGTGTGTGTGAGAGAGAGAGTGTGTGTGTGTGTTCACGCGCGCGCGCGTGTGTGTGTGTTTGTGTGTGTGTGTTCACGTGTGTGTGTGTGTGTGTGTGTATGTTCACACGTGCGTGTGTATGTGTGTGTGTGAAAGAAAGAGAGAGAGAGAGAGAGTGTGTGTGCTCACACACGCGTGTGCGTGTGTGCGCGCGTGTGTGTGTGTGTGTGTATATGTGCATGCGCGTGTGTTTGTGCGTTTGTGCGTTTGTGTGTGTGTGCGTTTGTGTGTGTGTGTGCGCACACGTTTGTGTGTGTGCGCACGTGCGTGTGCGAGAGAGAGAGAGAGAGTGTGTGCGTGCACGTCTGTGTGTCTGTGTGTGCGTGTGTGTGTGCATGTGTGTGTGTGTGTGAGAGAGAGAGAGAGAGTGCGCACGTGTGTGTGTATGCGTGTGGGTGTGTTTGTGTATGTGCGCACGCGCGTGTGTGCGCATGTGTGTGTGTCCGTGTGCGTGAGTGTGTACGT
>CAWUDS030000844.1:182500-185000 GCA_963859935.3 Lathyrus sativus | reverse complement strand
GTGCGAACGGGTGTACGTGTGTGCTTGCGTGTGTGTGTGTGCGCGTGCGTGTGTATGTGCGCGCGCGCGTGTTTGTCTGTGCAAGCGCGTTTGTGTGCTTATGCGTCTGTCCGCGTTTGTGTGTGTGCGTGTGTGTGCAGGCGTGTGAGTTTGTGTGTGCGCACGTGTTTGTGTATGTGTGTGTGTGCCCACGCGTACGCCTGTGTATGCGTGCGTGTTTGTGCGCGCATGTGTTTGTGTGTGTGTGTGTGTGTGTTTGTGTGTTTGTGTGCGTGTTTGTGTGTGTGCACACATGTGTGTGTGTGTGTGTGTCTGATAGAGAGAGAGTGTGTGCGCGCACGGGTGTATATGTGCACGGGGCATGCGCTTGTGTGTGTGCATGTTTTTGTGTGTGTATCTGTGTGTGTGTTCGCACGTGTGTGTGTGTGTGAGAGACAGAGAGAGAGAGTGTGCACGCGCATGTGTGTGTGTGTGTCTGTGAGTGTGCACGCACGTGTGTGTGCGTGTGTGTGTGAGTGCTTGCATGTGTGTGTTTGTGTGCGCGAGCACGTGTGTGTAGGTGTGTGTTCGCACGCGTGCACGCCCTTGTTTGTTTGTGTGTGAGTGGTCGAGCGCATGTTCGCACGCGTGTCAGTGTGTTTGTATGCGTGCGTTTGTGCGCATGTGTGTGTGTATGTTTATGTGTGTTCGCACGCGCGCTTGTATGTGTGTGTATGTGTGTGTGTACATGCGTGAGCGCGTGTGGGCGGGTGTGTGTGTGTGTGTGTATGTGTGTGCACGTGCGTATGTGTGTGTATGTATATGTGAGTGCACGTGCGTATGTTAGTGTGGGCGGGCGTGTGTGTGTGCGTGTGTGTATGTGCGAGCACATGTGTGATTGCGCACGTGTGTGTGTGTGAGAGAGAGAGAGTGTGTGCACGCACATGTGTGTGTGTGTTTTTGTGAGTGTGCATGCACGAGTGGGTGTGCGTGTGCGCGTTTGCGTGTGTGTGTGTGACAATGTGTGCGTGCGTGCGTGTGTGCTTTTGTGTGTGCGCACGTGTGTGTAGGTGTGTGTGTTCGCACGCGCGCACGCCCTTGTTTGTTTGTGTGTGTGTGTGCGCGCGCATGTTTGCGCGCGTGTCTGTGTATGTGTGTGTGTGCGTGTGTGCGTGGGTGTGTGTGCGTGGGTGTGTGTGTGTATGTGTAAGCGCACGCGTGCGCTTGTATGTGTGTGTATGTGTGCATGTGTGAGTGTGTGCAGGCGTGTATGTATGTGTGAGTGCATGCGTGTGAGTGCGTGCGCGCGTGCGTACCTGCGTGTGTGTGTGTGTGTGTGCACGTGTGTGTGTATGTGCATGGTCGCATGTGTGTGCATATGTGCGCGTGTGTGTGTGTGTGTGAATGTGCACACAAATTTGCGTGTGCACGCGCGTGCGTTTGTGCGTTTGTGTGTATGCGTTTGTGTGTGTGTGTGATCGCACATGCGTGTGTGTGTGTGTGTGTGTGTGTGAGAGAGAGAGGGAGAGTGTGTGAGCACACGCGTGTGTGTGTGTGTGTGCACGCGCGTTTGTGTGTGTGTGTGTGTGCGTGCTCGCATGTCTGTGCACTTGTTTGCGTGCGTGCGTGCGTGCATGTGTGTGTATGCGTGTGTGTGTGTGTGTCTGTGTGTGCGCACGTGCGTGTGTATGTGTGTGAGAGAGAGAGTGTGTGCACACGTGTGTGTGTGGGTGTGTTTGTGGTTGTGTGCACGCGCGTGTGTGTTTTCGTGTGTACATGCGTGCGTGCGTGTGTTTTTGTGTGTGTGTGTGTGTGTGTGTGTGTTTGTGTGTGTGCGTGTGTGTGCGTGTGTGTGTGTGCGATTGCGTACGTCCCTGCGTGCGTGTGTTTGTATGTGTGTGTATGTGTCCGTGTGTGCACGTGTGTTTGTGTCTGTGTGGGTGGGTGGGTGAGTGACTGCGTGCGTGCGGGCATGCGTGTGTTTGTGCGCGCCCGCACGCTTGTTTATGTGTGTGTGTGTGCGCACGTACGTGTGTGTGCGTGCCTACGTGTGTGTGTGTGTGTGTGTGTGAGAGAGAGAGAGAGAGTCCGTGTGTGTGTGAGAGGGAGAGAGAGTGTGTGTGTGTGTGTGTGTGTGTGTGCGCACGAGTGTATATGTGTGTGTGCGTGTGTGTGTGAGTATGTGCACGCGTGTGTGTTTCTTCATCTATGTGTGCGCGCGCACGTATGTGTTTGTGTGTGTGTGTGGGTGTGTGTGGGCGCATGTATGTGTGTGTTTGTGAGAGTGTGTGTGTGTGTGCGCACGGATGTATATGTGTGTGTGCATGTGTGTGTGTATGTACGTGCACGCCCATGTGTGTGTGCATGTGCGTGTGCGTGCACACGTGTGTGTGTGTGTGTGAGAGTCTGTGTGTGTGTGCGCGGGTGTATATGTGTGTGCGTGTGCGTGTGTGTGTATGTTCACACGTGTGTGTGCATGTTTGTGTGTGTGTGCACATGTGTGTGTGTGTTTGTATGTGCG
>CAWUDS030000844.1:175000-177500 GCA_963859935.3 Lathyrus sativus | reverse complement strand
TGTGCGTGTGTGTGTATGTTCACACGTGTGTGTGCATGTTTGTGTGTGTGTGCACATGTGTGTGTGTGTTTGTATGTGCGCACGAGCGTGCGCTTGTATGTGTGTATGTGTGTGTGAGAGAGAGAGAGAGAGCGTGGGTTTGCACGCGCGGGTGTGTGTATGTGCGTGTGTGTGTGAGTGTGCACGCACGTCTGTGCGTGCGGGTGACTGTGCGCGCGCGCGTGTGTCTGTGTGCTTGTGTGTGTGCTTGTGTGTGCGTGTGTGTGTGCGTGTGTATGTGTGCACACATGTGTGTGAGTGTATGGGAGCGCTCGCGCGCCTGTGTTTTTGTGTATGTGCGCGCGCATGTGTGTTTGTGTACGCACGTGTGTGTGTGTACGCCTTTGAGTGTGTGTCTCTGTGTGTGTTTGTGTGCGCGCGTGTATGTGTTTGCACATGCATTTGTGTGTGCGTGTGTGTGCGCGCATGTGTGTGTGTTTGTGGGTGTATGCGTGCACGTATGTGTGTGTGGACGTGTGTGTGCGTGTGTGTATCTGTGTGCACGCACGTGTGTGTTTGTGCGTGTGTGTGTTTGCGCGTGTGTGTGTGTGAGTGTGCATGCGTGCGTGCCTGCATGTGTGTGTGTGATCGCACGCGCGCGCTCGCTCATGTGTTTGTGCGGGGAGAGGTGCACACGCGTTTGTGTGTGTATATGTGTGTGTCTGTGTGCGCACGTGTGTGTGTGTGTTTGTTTGTGCATGCATGAGTACGAGAATGCGCGTGCGCGTGTGTTCTAGGGAGCACACGGGCGCGCGCGCGCGCGCGCGTGTGTGTGTGTGTGTGTGTGTGTGTGTGTGTGTGTGTGTGTGTGCGTGCACGTGTGCGTGTACGCGCGTGCGTGTGTATGTGCGTGCGCGTGTGTTTGTATGTGCACGCGCGTTTGTGTGCTTGTGCGTCTGTCCGCGTTTGTGTGTGTGTGTGTGTGCAGGCGTGTGAGTTTGTGTGTGCGCACGTGTTTGTGTATGTGTGTGTGCCCACGCGTGTGCCTGTCTGTGTGTGCGCCTGTGCGTGCGTGTTTGTGCGCGCACGTGTTTGTGTGTGTGTGTTTGTGTGTTTGTGTGCGTGTTTGTGTGTGTGCACACATGTGCGTGTGTGTGTCTGATAGAGAGAGAGAGAGAGAGAGAGTGTGCGCGCACGGGTGTATATGTGCACGGGCCTTCGCTTGTGTGTGTGCATGTTTGTGTGTGTGTGTATGTGCATGCGCGTATGTGTGTGCATGTTTGTGTGTGTGTGTGTGAGTGTGCATGTGTGTGTGTGTGTTTGTGTATGCGCACGGGCCTGCGCTTGTGTGTGTGTGTGTGACAGAGTGTGTTTGCACCCGCGTGTGTTTTTATTTGTGCGTGTGTGTAAGTGTGTGTGTATGTGTGTGACAGAAGTTGTTTGCACCCGCGTGTGTTTTTATTTGTGCATGTGTGTAAGTGTGTGTGTATGTGTGTGTGTGTGTGGGCACGTGTGCGTGCGTGCGTGTGTGTGTGTGTGTGTGTGTGCGCACGTGTGTGTGAGTGTATGGATGTGCGTGTGTTTGTGTGTATGTGCACGCGCATGTGTGTTTGTTTACGCATGTGTGTGTGTGTGTGTGTCTGTAAGTGTGCGTACGCGCCCGCGCGTGTGTGTCTTTGCACACGCGTTTGTGTGTGTGTGTGTGTGTGTCTGTGTCTGTGTATGCATGTGCGTATGTATGCGCGTACGTGCGTGTGTGTGTGTGAGAGAGAGTGTGTGTGCGCGCATGTGTTTGTGTCTGTGTGTGAGAGAGAGACTGAGAGAGAGACAGTGTGTGTGTGTGTGTGTGTTCGTACGGGTGTATATGTGTGTGTGTGCGTGTGCGTGTAAGTATGTGTGTGCGTGTGCGCGCACGTGTGTGTGTGTGTATGTGTGTGTGTGTGTGAGAGAGAGAGAGAGAGAGAGAGAGAAAGTGTGTGTGTGTGCACGGGTGTATATGTGTGCGTACGTGTGTGTATGTGTGTGAGGGTACACGTGTGTGTGTGTCTGTGCGTGTGCGCACGTGTGTGTGTGTCTGTGCGCGCGCACGTGTTTGTGTGAGAGAGAGAGAGAGTGAGAGATTGTGTGTGCGCACGGGTGTATATGTGTGCATGTGTGTGTGTGCATGCGCGTGTGAGTGGGCATCTGCGTGTGTGCGCGCACGTGTGTGTGTGTGTGCGTGTGCGCACGTGTGTGTGTATGAGAGAGAGTGTGTGTGCGTGCACGGGTGTATATGTGTGTGTGTGCGTGCCTGTGTGTGTATGTGCACGTGTGTGTGTGTGTGTACATGTGTGTGTGCGTGTGCAGGTGTGTGTGTGTGTGTGTGTGAGAGAGAGTGTTTGTGTGCGCGGGTGTATATGTGTGTGCGTGCGTGTGTGTGTGTGTGTGTGCATGCGCGTGTGTGTTTGCATGTTTGTGTGTGTGCGCACGCGTGTTTATGTGTGTGCGCAAGTTTGTGTGTGTGTGCACTTGCGTGTGTGTG
>CAWUDS030000844.1:165000-170000 GCA_963859935.3 Lathyrus sativus | reverse complement strand
TATGTGTGTGTGTGTGTGATCGCACATGCGTGTGTGTGTGTGAGAGAGAGAGAGAGAGGGAGAGTGTGTGAGCACACGCGTGTGTGTGTGTGTGCACGCGCGTTTGTGTGTGCGTGTGTGTGCGTACTCGCATGTCTGTGCGCTTGATTGCACGTGTGCGTGCGTACGTGTGTGTGTATGCGTGTGTGTGCCTGGGTGTGCGCACGTGCGTGTGTATGTGTGAGAGAGAGAGAGAGAGAGTGTGCACACGTGTGTGTGTGTGTGGGTGTGTTTGTGGTTGTGTGCACGCGCGTGTGTGTTTTCGTGTGTGCATGCGTGCATGCGTGTGTTTTTGTGTGTGGGTGTGTGCGAGCGTGAGCGCGTGCGTGCGTGCGTGGGCGCGTGTGTTTGTGTGTGTGTGTGTGTGTGTGTGTGTGTGTGTGTGTGTGTGTGTGTGTGCACGTGTCTTTGTGTGTGTGTGCATGGGTGGGTGAGTGATTGTGTGCGCGCGGGCGTGTGTTTGTGTGTGTGTGTGTGAGTGCATATGTTTGTGTGTGTTTGTGTGTGTGTGTGTGTTTGTGTGTGTGCGTGTGTGTGCGAGTGCGTACGTGCGTGTGTGCGTGTGTTTGTGTGTGTGTGTGTGTGTGTCCGTGTGTGCATGTGTGTTTGTGTCTGTGTGCGTGGGTGGGTGAGTGACTGTGTGCGCACGGGCATGCGTGTGTTTGTGCGCACCCGCACGCTTGTGTATGTGTGTGTGTGTGCCTACGTGTGTGTGTGTGTGAGAGAGAGAGAGAGTCTGTGTGTGTGTGTGTGAGGGAGAGAGAGACTGTGTGTGTGTGTGTGCGCACGAGTGTATATGTATGTGTGCATGTGTGTGTGAGTATGTGCACGCGTGTGTGTTTCTTCATCTATGTGTGCGTGCGCACGTGTGTGTGTGTGTGTGTGGGCGCACGTATGTGTGTGTGTGTGTGAGAGAGAGAGAGAGTGTGTGTGTGTGCGCACGGATGTATATGTGTGCGTGTGTGTGTGTGTGTATGTACGTGCACGCGCATGTGCGTGTGCGTGCACACGTGTGTGTGTGTGTGAGAGAGTGTGTGTATGTGTGCGCGAGTGTATATGTGTGTGTGCGTGTGCGTGTGTGTGTGCATGTTTGTGTGTGTGCACATGTGTGTGTGTGTGTGTTTGTGTGTGCGCACGAGTGTGCGCTTGTATGTGTGTATATGTGTGTGAGAGAGAGAGAGAGCGTGGGTTTGCACGCGCGGGTGTGTGTATGTGCGTGTGTATGTATGAGTGTGCACGCACGTCTATGCGTGCGGGTGACTGTGCACACGCGCGTGTGTCTGTGTGCTTGTGTGTGTGCTTGTGTGTGCGTGCGTGTGTGCGTGTGTGTGTCTGTGTGTGTATGTGCGTACACACGTGTGTGAGTGTATGGGAGCGCTCGCGTGTGTGTGTTTTTGTGTATGTGTGTGCGCATGTGTGTTTGTGTACGCACGTGTGTGTGTGTACGCCTTTGAGTGTGTGTCTCTGTGTATGTGTGTGTGCGCGCGTGTATGTGTTTGCACATGCATTTGTGTGTGCGTGTGCGTGTGTGTGCGCGCACGTGTGTGTGTGTGTGTTTATGCGTGTATGCGCGCACGTGTGTGTGTGTGGACGTGTGCGTGCGTGTGTGTATCTGTGTGCACGCACGTGTGTGTTTGTGCGTGTGCGTTTGCGTGTGTGTGTGTGTGTGTGTGAGTGTACGTTTGCGTGTGTGTGTGTGTGTGTGTGTGTGTATGAGTGTGCATGCGTGCATGCCTGCATGTGTGTGTGTGTGTGATCGCATGCGCGCGCTCGCTCATGTGTTTGTGCGGGGAGAGGTGCACACACGTTTGTGTGTGTGTGTGTGTGTGTGTGCACACATGTGTGTGTTTGTTTGTGCGTGCATGAGTACGAGAATGCGCGTGCGCGTGTGTTCTCGGTAGCACACGGGCGCGCGCGTGTGTGTGCGTGTGCGCGTGCACGTGTGTGTGTGTGTGTGCATGTGAGTACGCGCACGCGCGCGTGCTTGTCTTTGTGTGTTTGTACGCACATGTGTGTGTTTGTGTGTGTGAGAGAGAGTGAGAGAGTGTGCGAATGGGTGTACGTGTGTGCTTGCGTGTGTGTGTGTGTGCGCGTGCACGTGTATGTGCGCGCGCGCGTGTTTGTCTGTGCAAGCGCGTTTGTGTGCTTGGGCGTCTGTCCGCGTTTGTGTGTGTGCGTGTGTGTGCAGGCGTGTGAGTTTGTGTGTGCGCACGTGTTTGTGTATGTGTGTGTGTGCCCACGCGTGCGCCTGTGTGTGCGTGCGTGTTTGTGTGTGTGCACACATGTGTGTGTGTGTGTGTGTCTGATAGAGAGAGAGTGTGTGCGCGCACGGGTGTATATGTGCACGGGCATGCGCTTGTGTGTGTGCATGTTTTTGTGTGTGTATGTGTGTGTGTGTTCGCACTTGTGTGTGTGTGTGTGAGAGACAGAGAGAGAGTGTGCACGCGCATGTGTGTGTGTGTGTCTGTGAGTTTGCACGCACGTGTGTGTGCGTGTGTGTGAGTGCTTGCCTGTGTGTGTTTGTGTGCGCGAGCACGTGTGTGTAGGTGTGTGTTCGCACGCGTGCACGCCCTTGTTTGTTTGTGTGTGAGTGGTCGAGCGCATGTTCGCACGCGTGTCAGTGTGTTTGTATGCGTGCGTGTGTGCGCATGTGTGTGTGTATGTTTATGTGTGTTCGCACGCGTGCTTGTATGTGTGTGTATGTGTGTGTGTACATGCGTGAGCGCGTGTGGGCGGGTGTGTGTGTGTATGTGTGTGCACGTGCGTATGTGTGTGTATGTATATGTGAGTGCACGTGCGTATGTTGGTGTGGGCGGGCGTGTGTGTGTGCGTGTGTGTATGTGCGAGCACATGTGTGATTGCGCACGTGTGTGTGTGTGTGAGAGAGAGAGAGAGAGTGTATGCACGCACATGTGTGTGTGTGTGTGTGTTTTTGTGAGTGTGCATGCACGAGTGGGTGTGCGTGTGCGCGTTTGCGTGTGTGTGTGTGACAATGTGTGCGTGCGTGCGTGTGTGCTTTTGTGTGTGCGCACGTGTGTGTAGGTGTGTGTGTTCGCACGCGCGCACGCCCTTGTTTGTTTGTGTGTGTGTGTGGGCGCGCGCATGTTTGCGCGCGTGTCTGTGTATGTGTGTGCGTGCGTGTGTGCGTGGGTGTGTGCGCATGTGTGTGTGTGTGTATGTGTAAGCGCACGCGTGCGCTTGTATGTGTGTGTATGTGTGCATGTGTGAGTGTGTGCAGGCGTGTGTGTATGTGTGAGTGCATGCGCGTGAGTGCGTGCGCGCGTGCGTACCTGCGTGTGTGTGTGTGTGCACGTGTGTGTGTAAGTGCATGGGCGCGTGGGTGTGCGTATGTGCGCGCGCGCGTGTGTGTGTATGTGCACACAAATTTGCGTGTGCACGCACGTGCGTTTGTGCGTTTGTGTGTATGCGTTTGTGTGTGTGTGTGTGATCGCACATGCGTGTGTGTGTGTGTGAGAGAGAGAGAGAGGGAGAGTGTGTGAGCACACGCGTGTGTGTGTGTGTGTGCACGCGCGTTTGTGTGTGTGTGTGTGTGCGTGCTCGCATGTCTGTGCACTTGTTTGCGTGCGTGCGTGCGTGCATGTGTGTGTATGCGTGTGTGTGTGTCTGTGTGTGCGGACGTGCGTGTGTATGCGTGTGAGAGAGAGAGAGAGTGTGCACACGTGTGTGTGTGGGTGTGTTTGTGGTTTTGTGCACGTGCGTGTGTGTTTTCGTGTGTGCGTGCGTGCGTGTGTTTTTGTGTGTGTGTGTGTGTGTGTGTGTGTGTGTGTGTGTTTGTGTGTGTGCGTGTGTGTGTGTGTGTTTGTGTGTGTGCGAGTGCGTATGTCCCTGCGTGCGTGTGTTTGTATGTGTGTGTATGTGTCCGTGTGTGCACGTGTGTTTGTGTCTGTGTGGGTGGGTGGGTGAGTGACTGTGTGCGCGCGGGCATGCGTGTGTTTGTGCGTGCCCGCACGCTTGTTTATGTGTGTGTGTGCGCACGTACGTGTGTGTGCGTGCCTACGTGTGTGTGTGTGTGTGAGAGAGAGAGTATGTGTGTGTGTGAGAGGGAGAGAGAGAGTGTGTGTGTGTGTGTGTGCGCGCGCACGAGTGTATATGTGTGTGTGCGTGTGTGTGTGAGTATGTGCACGCGTGTGTGTTTCTTCATCTATGTGTGCGCGCGCACGTATGTGTGTGTGTGTGTGTGTGGGTGTGTGTGGGCGCATGTATGTGTGTGTTTGTGAGAGTGTGTGTGTGTGCGCACGGATGTATATGTGTGCGCGTGTGTGTGTGTGTATGTACGTGCACGCGCATGTGTGTGTGCATGTGCGTGTGCGTGCACACGTGTGTGTGTGTGTGTGAGAGTGTGTGTGTGTGTGTGCGCGGGTGTATATGTGTGTGTGTGTGTGTGCGTGTTCACACGTGTGTGTGCATGTTTGTGTGTGTGTGCACATGTGTGTGTGTTTGTGTGTGCGCACGAGCGTGCGCTTGTATGTGTGTATGTGTGTGTGAGAGAGAGAGAGCGTGGTTTTGCACGCGCGGGTGTGTGTATGTGCGTGTGTGTGTGTGTGAGTGTGCACGCACGTCTGTACGTGTGGGTGACTGTGCGCGCGCGCGTGTGTCTGTGTGCTTGTGTGTGTGCTAGTGTGTGTGTGTGTGTGCGTGTGTATGTGCGCACACACGTGTGTGAGTGTATGGGAGCGCTCGCGCGCCTGTGTTTTTTTGTATGTGCGCGCGCATGTGTGTTTGTGTACGCACGTGTGTGTGTGTGTACGCCTTTGAGTGTGTGTCTCTGTGTATGGGTGTGCGCGCGTGTATGTGTTTGCACATGCATTTGTGTGTGCGTGTGCGTGTGTGTGCGCACACGTGTGTGTGTTTGTGGGTGTATGCGTGCACGTGTGTGTGTGTGGACGTGTGTGTGCGTGTGTGTATCTGTGTGCACGCACGTGTGTGTTTGTGCGTGTGTG
>CAWUDS030000844.1:137500-140000 GCA_963859935.3 Lathyrus sativus | reverse complement strand
GGGTGTGTGTATGTGAGCACGCGTGTGTGTGTGTACGCGCAAGCACGCGCCTGTGCCTATGTGTGCGTGCGCACGTGTGTGTGTGTGTGAGAGAGAGAGAGAGATAGTGTGTGTGTGTGTGTGTCTGCGCACGGGTGTAAGTGTGTACATGTGTGTGTATGTGCACGTGCGTGTGTATGTGCGTGTGTGTGTGTGTGCGTTTGTGTGTGTGTGTTCACGTGTGTGTGTGTGTGTGTTCGCACGTGCGTGTCTATGTGTGTGTGTGTGTGAGAAAGAGAGAGAGAGTGTGTGTGTGTGTGTGCACACGCGCGTGTCTGTGTATACGTGCATGTGCGAGAGAGAGAGTGTGTGCGTGCACGTCTGTGTGTCTGTGTGTGCGTGTGTGCGTGCACGTGTGTGTGTGTGTATGAGAGAGAGTGTGTGTGTGTGTGTGTGTGTGCACGTGTGTGTGTGTATGGGTGTGTTTGTGTTTGTGTGCACGTGTGTGTGTGTGTGTGTGTACGTGTGTGCATGCGTGCGTGTGTGTGTTTGTGTGTGTGTGTGTATACGTGTGTGCATGCGTGCGTGTGTATGTTTGTGTGTGTGTGTGCGCGTGAGTGTGTACGTGCGTGCATGTGTGTGTTTGAGTGTGTGTGTGTGTGTATGTGTGTGCATGTGTTTTTGTGTGTGTGTTTGCATGGGTGAGTGAGTTATTGCATGCGTGTGTGCGTGTGTGTGTGTGTGTGTTTGTTTGGGTGCGTGCACGTGTGTGTATGAGTGAGCGTGCGCACGTACATGTGTGTGTGCGCGCGCATGTGTGTGTGAGAGACAGAGAGAGAGAGAGAGAGTGTGTGTGTGTGTGTGTGTGTGTGTGTGTGTGTGCACGGGTGTATATGTGTGTGTGCGTGTGTGTGTAAGTATGTGCGTGTGTGCGCGCATATGTGTGTATGTGTGCGCGCACGTGTGTGTGTGTGTGAGACAGAGAGTGTGTGTGTGTGTGTGCGTGCACGGGTGTATATGTGTGCGTGTGTGTATGTGTGTGTGTGTGGGTATGTGAAGGCGTGTGTGTGTGCAGGTGTTTGTGTGTGTGTGTGCGCGCGTACGTGTGTGTGTGTGAAAGAGAGTGTGTGTGCACGCAGGTGTATATGTGTGCGTGCGTCTGTCTGTGTGTGTGTACGTGCACGCGCGTGTATGTGGGCATGTGCGTGTATACGTGCACGTGTGTGTGTGTGAGAGAGAGAGCGTGTGTGCGCACGGGTGAATATGTGTGTGTGCGTGCGTGTGTGTGTCTGTGTATGTGCACGTGTGTGTGTGTCTGTGCATGTGCGTGTGCGTGCGCGGGTGAGTGTTTGTGCGCGCGCACGTGCGTTTTTTGTGTGTGAGAGAGAGTGTGTATGTGCGCGGGTGTATGTGTGTGTGTGTGTATATGCACACGCGTGTGTGTTTGCATGTGTGTGTGTGTGTGTGTGAGAGAGAGAGAAAGAGAGAGAGTGTGTGTGTGTGTCTGTACGCGCGTGTGTGTGTGTGTGCGCGTATGCGGGTGACTATGCGTGCGCGTGTGTGTGTTTATGTGTGTGCGCATGTGTGTGTTTATGTGTGTTTGCATGCGCGCGTGCGTGTGTCTGTGTATATGCGCGCGTGTGTGTGTGTGTGTGCGTATGTGTGTGTGTGTACGTGTGTGTGTGCGTATGTGTGTGTGTGTGTGTACGTGTGTGTGTGTCTGTTTGTGCGCGTGTGTATGTGTGTGCACGCGCGTTTGTGTGCTCGTGCGTGTGTATGTGTGCGTGTGTATGTGTGTGCGCGCGCGTGTATATGTGTGCGCGCGCGTGTATGTGTGTGTGTGCGAGTGTGTGTGTGTGTGTGTCTGTGCACACGTATGTTTGTGTGTGTGTATGCGCACGTATGTGTGTGTGTGTGTGCGCACGCGTGCGTGCTTTCCAACGTACGTGTGTGCGTGCGATTTTGTGTGTGAGCACGCGTGTGTGTACGCGTATGCATGTTTGTGTCTTTGTGCGCGCACACACGCGCGCGTGTCTATGTGTATGTGCATGTGTGTATGCATGTATGTGTGTGTGAGAGAGACAGCGTGTGTGTGTGTGCGCACGGGTGTATATGTGTGTATGCGTGTCTGTGTGAGTATTTGCACACACGTGTGTGTGTGTGTGTGCATGTGTGTCTGCGTGTGCATGTGCGTGTGTGTGCGCACATGTGTATGTGTATGTGTACGAGTGTATATTTGTGTGTGTGTATGTGGACGCGCATGTGTGTGTGCACGTGCCTGTGAGTGCACATGTGTGTGTATATGTGTGTGCGCACGTGTGTGTGCACATATGTGTGCACGTGTGTGTGTGCGTTTGTGTGTGCGCACGAGCGTGCGCTTGTGTGTGTGTGTGAGAGAGAGAGAGAGTGTGTGCGTGCACGTCTGTGTGTCTGTGTGTGCGTGTGTGTGTGCACGTGTGTGTGTGTATGAGAGAGAGAGAGTGTGTGTGTGTGTGTGTGCACGTGTGTGTGTATGGGTGTG
>CAWUDS030000844.1:117500-120000 GCA_963859935.3 Lathyrus sativus | reverse complement strand
TATATATATATATATATGTGGTTGCATGTTTATGAAAAGATATAAACATTGATGTTGCATATTGAGTATTCTTGGTGTTATAGTTGTATATAGATATATTATATTGTACAAGGTGAGTTGTGGTGAGAATGCGTAGAATGCATAATTGTTGATATGAGATATTTATATATGTCTTTATGCATTATTTATTATGATATTGTTTCTCACCCTTCTGCTGTTTTATAATGCTCTATGAGGCATTGCAGATTAGATGGCTGGAGATATTTTGTGAAGCATGACTTCATTTCCCTTTTGGTCGGTCGGCTCTGATATGTAGCACCGGGTAGATAGGAGTTATTTCGATTCTTTTGCGATACATCTGTGCATGTATCTGCCGATGTTATGTTTTGTTAACATGTGGGATGATAATTGTATATGTGAATACATGTATTGGAGATATGAAATATTTAGATGTTTCCGCCTTGTTCTAAATATTTTCTCGTGGGCGCTGACCCGTTGTTGCATATCTGTAGAGCAGGTGTTGTATTGCATTGGAATTTTTATGATAATGTGACATACCCCTTTTGTGCTATGACTTACATGTACTCTGATAAAATTTTGACTTATGCCTAAATGATTAATTGAATTATTTTGGGATAGGAATAAGGGGGTGTTACAAGTGGTATCAGAGCCAGTGTTGAGTCAGTTGTGTTTGTCTTATTGTTTTGTTGGTTGAGCGGTTGTTTAACCTTGTTGCTGTTTTTGCGATTAAGAAGATTATGGCAGGTCGTAATGACAGTGCTATGGCTGCGGCATTGGAGGCGATGGCTAGAGCGGTGCAGGGTGCGCCGAATGTGAACGCAAATGATGAGTTTAGAAAGAATAAGCCACCGGTGTTCAAAGGAAGGTTTAATCCGGACGATGCCCAGAATTGGTTGAAAGAGATCGAGAGGATCTTCAGAGTTATGAACTGTGCTGAGGGCAATAAGGTGAGGCTTGGATCTCACATGTTGCGGGAAGAAGCCGATGACTGGTGGATCGGCATGAGGCAAGTGCTTGAAGTAGATGACGAGGAAATAACTTGGGATTTATTTCGTGCTGAATTCTTGAGGAAGTATTATCCTGAGAGTGTGAAAGGAAGGAAGGAAATGGAATTTCTTGAGTTGAAACAAGGCAATATGTCTGTGGTGGATTACACGGCTAAGTTTATGGAGTTAGTAAAATTTCATCCTCACTATGATGCGGTGACGGCAGAATTTTCTAAGTGTGTTAAGTATGAGAACGGCTTGCGTCCCGAGATCAAGCAAGCGGTGGGCTATCAGAGGATAAGGAGATTTTCGGACTTGACCGAATGTTGTCGAATTTTTGAAGAAGATCGCAAAGCTCGTTCTACTCACTACAAGAGTTTGAAGGAGGAGAAAGAAAAGCGACAAGTAAGGAGTGAACCTTATGAGACGCCAGCTGATAAGGGCAAGCATAAGGGAAACTTTGTTAAGGGATCTGGAGGAGGGAGTTCTGGATCCATTAAATGCTACAAGTGTGGCGAGATGGGTCATAAGTCTTTTATGTGTGGAAAGCCCAAGATCAAATGCTCTAATTGTGGAGTTCTTGGACATGATGTTAAGGATTGTAGAATGGGTGCAGTGAAGTGCTACAATTGTGGAGAAGTGGGTCACATCAGTGCGAAGTGTCCTAAACCGAAGCAAGTTTCAGTAAGTGGGAAAGTGTTTGCATTGGCAGGGTCAGACACTACCAATGCGGATCGTTTGATTTGAGGTATGTGCTTTAATTATGTTGCACCTTTAGTTGTTATGTTTGATATCGGAGCGACTCATTTGTTCGTTTCTTTTGAGTACGCTTAGTGTTTGGTTTTGATTTTCCGTTGATGCGATGGTAATTGAGAGTGAAGACTTTAAGATGGTGACGTTGGACAACGTACGTGTTTGAGATTTGAGCTCATTGGGGTAGAATGACTAGTATGTTATTCCTAATGAGGTATAAGTATCATGGTTGTATTCGCTAGGGTAGAATGGCTATGTGTCGTTCCTAGTGGAAAGAATCACCGGGGTAGAATGACCTAGATGTTGTTCCTGGTGAAGTACGAGTGGTGTACCCGTAATCTCCAATGGGAGTTGATGAGGGTGACAGTCTTTTATGAGCCACGTGGCATGGCTGTGATTGTGATAAGGAAGTATGCATGTGGACGATTGTGTGTAACTTGGGAATTCAGGAAAGGACGCAGAAATCGTGTCCGGTGTGTTTTGAATCAAGTGATATTTTCGAGGACGAAAATTTCTAAAGTGGGAGAGAGTTGTAACGCCCCGATTTCGATTTTTACTTTTATTGGGCCCCAATTTAATTAAATTGGGTGAATAATATTTGGATGTAGAATTTGTGTGGAAATATGTTATATTTACATATTATCATATTTTTAACCGGTATTGGGAGGTTTCGGAGGAAATAGTTTGGAAGGGTATTTTGGACATTTCCTATTTAATATTAAGTGAGATATTTGTGAGAT
>CAWUDS030000844.1:100000-107500 GCA_963859935.3 Lathyrus sativus | reverse complement strand
CGTGCACGCGCGTATGTTTGTGCATGTTTGTGTGTGTGTGTGTGTGTGTTTGCGTGTGCGCACGAGCGTGCGCTTGTGTGTGTGTGTGTGTGTGTGTGTGTGTGTGTGTGTGAGTGTGTTTGCACACGCGTGTGTGTTTGTGTGCATGTGTGTATGTGTGTGTGTGTGAGTACGCGCGCGAGGGTGTGCGCGCGTGTGTGTGTATCTATGTGTGTGTGTGTGTGTGCGCGTGTGTGTGCACACATGTGCGTGTTTGTGTGTGTGCGTGCAAACGTGCACGCGTGTGTGAGTATGTAGGGGCGCTTGCGCGCGTGTGTTTGTGTGTATGTGTGCGCGCATGTGTGTTTGTTTACGCACGTGTGTGTGTCTGTGTGTGTAAGCGTGCGCGCGTGTGTGTGCATACGCGTTTGTGTGTGTGTGTTTGTATGTGCGTGTCTATGTGTGTGTGCGCGTATATATGTGTGTGCGCGCACGTGTGTGTGTGTGTTTGTGGGTGTATGCGCGCCCGTGTGTGTGTGTGTTTGTGGGTGTATGCGCGCCCGTGTGCGTGTGTGTGAGAGAGAGAGAGTGTGCGTACGTGTGTGTGTGTGTAAATGTGTATGTGCGTGTGTGTATCTGTGTGCACGTGCGTGTGTGTTTGTGTGTGTGTGTGTGTGCGTGCCTGCAGGTGTGTGTGTGATCGCATGCGCGCACTCGCGCGGGTGTGTATGCGCGGGGGGGGGGGGGGGGGGGGGGGGGAGGGGTGAAGGTGGGGCACACACACGCATCTGTGTGTTTGTGTGCGCACGTGTGTGTTTGTTTGTGCGCGTGCGTTTGTGATTGTAGGCGCACGGGTGTGTGTGTGTGTCTGTGTGTGTGTTTGTGTGTGTGTGTGTGCGTTTGTGTGTGTGTGGGCACGCATGTGTGTTTGTGTACACACGTGTCTGTGCATGCACGTGCGTGTATGTGTGTCTGTGTGGACGCGTGTGTGTTTGTGTGTGCGCTTGTGTGTGTGTGTGTGTGCGCATGTTTGGGTGTGTATGCGCACGTGTGTGTGTGTGTGTGAGAGAGAGAGAGAGAGAGAGAGAGTGTTCCCACGCGCGTGTGTGTGTGTGCGCGTAGGTGTGCTTACGTGTGTGCATGTGTGTGTGTGGGCGCGCACGCGCGTGTTTGTGTGTGTGTGTGTTTGTGTACGTGCGTGTGTGTGTGTGTGTGTGTTTGTGCGCGCACGTGTTTGTGTGTGTGTGTGTGTGTTTGCGTGTATGTGTGTGCATGTGCGTGTGTGTGTGTGTGCACGTGCGTGTGTACGTCTGTGCGTGTGTATATGTGCATGCATGGGTGTGCGTGTGTGTGCACGTGTGTGTGTGTGTGTGAGAGAGAGAGAGAGAGTGAGTGCACACGCGCATTTGTGTGTGTGTGTTTGTGTTTGTGAGTGTGCACGCGCGTTTGTGTGAGCACGTGCACGTGTGTGTGTGTGTGTGCGTGAATGTGTGCGTGCGTGCGTGCGTGCTTGCGTGCATTTGTGTGCGCGCACGTGTGTGTGTTTATGTGCGCACGCACGTGTGTGTGTGTGTGTGTGTTGGCACACGCGCGCACCCTGTGTGTTTGTGTGGGCGCCTGCATGTTCGCACGCGTGACTGTGTGTGTGCCTGCGTGCATGCGTGCGTGGGTGCATGGGTGTGTGCGCACGTGTGTGTGTGTGTGTGTGTGCGCGCACACGCTTTTGTGTGTGCATGCGTGAGTAAGTGCGTGCGTGCGGGCGTGTGCTTGTGTGTGTTTGCATGTGTGAGTGTGTGCACGTGTGTGTGTGCACGCGCGTGAATGTGTATGCGTGCACGTGTGTGTGTGTGTATGTGTGTGTGTGCACGTGTGTGTGGGTGTGTGCGCGCGTGCGTACCTGCGTGTGTGTGTCGGTGTATGCGTGGGCGCGCGCACGCGCTCGCGTGTTTGTGGTTGTGTTTGTGCGTGCACGCGTGTGTGTGTGTGTGCATGTATGTATGCGTACGGGTGTATATGTGTGCATGCGTGTGTGTGTGTGTAAGTATGTGCACGCGCTTGTGTGTGTGCGAGCGAACATGTGTGTGTGTGTGTGTGTGCGCATGTGTGTGTGTGTGCACGGGTGTATATGTGTGCGTGTGTGCATGTGTGTGTGCGTATGTGCACGCGCGTGTGTGAATGCATGTGCGTGTGCGTGCGCACATGTATGTATGTGTGTGTGTGCATGTGTGTGTATGTGTGTGCGCACATGTGTGTGTGTGTGTGAGAGAGAGAGAGAGAGAGAGAGTGTGTGTGCGCACGAGTGTATGTGTGTGTGTGTATGTGCACACGCATATGTGTGTGCATGTTTGTGTGTGTGTGTGCACGTGTGTGTGTGTGTGTTTGCGTGTGCGCACGATCGTGCACTTGTGTGTATGTGTGTGTGTGTGAGTGTTTGCACGCGCGTGTGTGTTTGTGTGCGTGTGTGTATGTGTGTGTGTACATGCACGTCGGTGTGTGCGCGTGACAGCGCACGCGCGCGCGCGTGTGTGTATTTGCATGCGTGCGTGCGTCTGTGTGTGTGAGTGTGCGCGCACGTGTGCTTGCGTGTGTGTGTGTGTGCGTGCGCGTGAGTGTGCGTGTGTGTGTGCACACGCGTGCGCGTGTATGTCTGTGTGTACGTGCGCATGTGTGTGCGTGTGTGTGTGTGTGTGTGTGTGTGTGTTTGTGCGCGCATGTGTTTGTGTGTGTGTGTGTTTGCGTGTACGTTTGTGCATGAGTGTGTGTGTGTGTGCACGCGCGTGCGAGTTTGTGTATGTGCACGTGCGTGTGTGTCTGTGCGTGTGTGTGTGCATGTGTGTGAGTGTCTGTGCGTGTGTGTATGTGCATGCATGGGTGTGTGTGTATGTGTGCGCGAGCACATGTGTGTGTGTGTGTGTTCGCACGTGTGTGTGTGTGAGAGACAGAGAGAGAGTGTGCACGCGCATGTGTGTGTGTGTCTGTGAGTGTGCACGCACGTGTGTGTGCGTGTGTGTGAGTGTGTGTGTGCACGCGTGCGCACATGTGTGTATGTGTGTGTGTGCATGTGTGTGTGTGTGCGCACATGTGTGTCTATGTGTGAGAGAGAGAGAGAGTGTGTGTGTGTGTGTGTGTGCACGCACGGGTGTATATATGTGTGTGTGTGTGTGCGTGTGTGTGCGTACGTGCACGCGCGTATGTTTATGCATGTTTGTGTGTGTGTGCACGTGTGTGTGTGTGTGTGTTTGCGTGTGCGCACGAGCGTGCGCTTGTGTGTGTGTATGTGTGTGTGAGTGTGCGTGCACACGTGTGCGTGCGTGTGTGTGTGTGTGCGCGCGCAAGCGCGCATGCGTGTGTGAGTATGTAGGGGCGCTTGCGCGCGTGTGTTTGTGTGTATGTGTGCGCGCATGTGTGTTTGTTTACGCACGTGTGTGTGTCCGTGTGTGTACGCGCGCGCGTGTGTGTGTGTGTGCATACGCGTTTGTGTGTGTGTTTGTATGTGCGCGTGTATGTGTGTGTGCGCGTATATGTGTGTGTGCGCGCACGTGTGTATGTGTGTGTGTGTTTGTGGGTGTATGCGCGCCCGTGTGCGTGTGTGTGAGAGAAAGAGAGTGTGCGTACGTGTGTGTGTGTGTAGATGTGTATGTGAGTGTGTGTATCTGTGTGCACCCGCTTGTGTGTTTGTGCGTGTGTGTGTTTGCGTGTGTGTGTGTGTGTGAATGTGTGTGTGCGTGTGTGCCTGCAGGTGTGTGTGTGATCGCATGCGCGCACTCGCGCGGGTGTGGATGCGCGGGGGGGGGGGGGGGGGGGGGGGGGGGTGAGGGAGGGGGGGGCACACAGCATCTGTGTTTGTGTGCGCACGTGTGTGTTTGTTTGTGCGCGTGCGTCTGTGCTTGTAGGCGCATGCGGGTGTGTGTGTGTGTATGTGTCTATGTGTGTGTTTGTGTGTGTGTGTGCGTTTGTGTGTGTGTGGGCACGCATGTGTGTTTGTGTACAAACGTGTCTGTGCACGCACGTGCGTGTTTGTGTGTCTGTGTGCGTGTCTGCGTGGACGCGTGTGTGTTTGTGTGTCTGTGTGTGTGTGCGCTTGTGTGTGTGTGTGTGTGCGTGCATGTTTGGGTGTGTATGCGCACGTGTGTGTGTGTGTGTGAGAGAGAGAGAGAGAGTGTTCCCACGCGTGTGTGTGTGTGTGTGTGCGCGTAGGTATGCTTACGTGTGTGCATGTGTGTGTGTGTGCGCGCACGCGTGTGTGTGTGTGTGTGTGTTTGTGTACGTGCGTGCGTGTGTGTGTGTGTGTGTGTGTGTTTGTGCGCGCACGTGTTTGTGTGTGTATGTGTGTGTTTGTGTGTATGTGTGTGCATGGGTGTGTGTGAACGCGCGTGTGTGTATGTGTGTGCACGTGCGTATGTACGTCTGTGCGTGTGTGTATGTGCATGCATGGGTGTGCGCGCACGTGTATGTGTGTGTGTGTGCGCACGTGTGTGTGTGTGTGTGTGTGAGAGAGAGAGAGAGAGAGTGAGTGCACACGCGCATTTGTGTGTGTGTGTGTTTGTGTTTGTGAGTGTGCACGCGCGTTTGTGTGAGCACGTGCACGTGTGTGTGTGTGCGTGAATGTGTGCGTGCGTGTGTGCGTGCTTGCGTGCGTTCGTGTGCGCGCACGTGTGTGTGTTTATGTGCGCACGCACGTGTGTGTGTGTGTGTTGGCACGCGCGCGCACCCTGTGTTTTTGTGTGTTTGTGTGGGCGCCCGCATGTTCGCACGCGTGACTGTGTGTGTGTGTGTCTGCGTGCATGCGTGCGTGGTGCATGGGTGTGTGCGCATGTGTGTGTGTGTATGTGTCTGCGCGTAGGTGTGCTTGCGTGCGTGTGTGTGTGTGTGTGTGTGTGTGCGCGCGTGCACGCGTGTGTGAGTGTTTGGGGGCGCTTGCGCGCATGTGTTAGTGTGTATGTGTGCACGCGCGCATGTGTTTTTGTGTACGCACGTGAGTGAGTGTGTGAGCCCGCGCGCGCGCGCGTGTGTGTGTGCGCACGTGTATGTGTGTGTGTGTGTGTGTGTGTGTGTGTGTGTGCGCGCGCGTGGGTGTGTGCGTGCACATGTGTGTGTATGTGTTTGTGGGTGTTTGTGCGCAACTGTGTGTGTGAGACAGTGAGAGAGTGCGCGCACGTGTGTGTGTGAGACAGTGAGAGAGTGCGCGCACGTGTGTGTGTGTGTATGGATGTGTGTGTGCGTGTGTGTATCTGTGTGCACGCACGTGTGTGTTTGTGCGTCTGTGTGCGTGTGTGTGTCTGTGAATATGTGTGCACGCGCGTGCGCGCCTGCGTGCGTGTGTGTGCGTGTGTATGTGTGTGTGTGCGCGCACGTGTTTGTGTGTGTGAGAGAGAGAGTGTGCGCACGTGTGTGTTTGTGTGGGTGTGTTTGTGTATGTGTGCACGCGCGTGTGTGCATGCGTGCGTGCGTGTGTTTGTTTGTATGTGTGTGTGAGTGAGTGCGTACGTGCATGCGTGCGTGTGTTTGTGTGTGTGTGTGTGTGTGTGCACGTGTGTTTGTGTGTGTGTGTGTATGCGTGAGTGGGTGAGTGCTTGCGTGCGAGCGGGCGTGCGTGTGTGTATTTGTGTGTGCCCACGCACGCGTGTGTATGTGTGTGTGTGCTCACGTACGTGTGTGTGTGCGCGCACGTGTATGTGTGTGTGTGTGTTTGTGTGTGTGTGTGTGTGTGTGAGAGAGAGAGAGAGAGAGAGAGAGAGAGAGAGAGAGAGTGCGCACGGGTGTATATGTGAGCGTGCGTGTGTGTGTGAGTATGTGCACGCATGTGTGTGTGTGTGTGTGTGTGTATGTGCACGGGTGTATATGTGTACGTGTGTGCGTGTGTGTGTGTGTATGTGCACGTGCGTGTGTGTGTGCATGTGCGTGTGCGTACGGGTGTACATGTGTGTGTGCGTGTGTGTGTGTGTGAGTATGTGAACATGTGTGTGTGTTCATGTGTGTGTGTGTATGCGCACATGTGTGTGTGTGCGCACGTGTGTGTGTATGTGCACGGTTGTATATGTGTGCGTGTATGTGTATGTGCACGCGCGTGCGTCTCTGCATGTGCGTGTGCGTGCGCATATGTGTGTATGTGTGTGTGTGTGCGCGTGCGCACATATGTGTATGTGTGTGTGTGCACGTGTGTGTGTGTGCGCGCACATGTGTGTCTATGTGAGAGAGAGAGTGTGTGTGCGTGTGTGTGCGCGCACGGGGGTATATATGTGTGTGTGTGTGTGTGTGCGTGTGTGTGCGTACGTGCACGCGCGTATGTTTGTGCATGTTTGTGTGTGTGTGTGTGCACGTGTGTGTGCGTGTGCGCACGAGCGTGCGCTTGTGTGTGTGTGTGTGTGTGTGTGTGTGTGTGTGAGTGTGTTTGCACGCGCGTGTGTGTTTGTGTGCGTGTGTGTATGTGTGTGTATGTGTGTGTGAGTACACGCACGAGGGTGTGCGTGCGCGTGTGTGTGTCTATGTGTGTGTGTGCGTGTGCGTGTGCGTGAACACGTGTGCGTGCGTGTGTGTGTGTGTGCGTGCATGCACGCATGCGTGTGTGAGTATGTAGGGGCGCTTGCGCGCGTGTGTTTGTGTGTATGTGTGCGCGCATGTGTGTTTGTTTACGCACGTTTGTGTGTCTGTGTGTGTACTCGCGTGCGCGTGCGCGTGTGTGTGTGCATACACGTTTGTGTGTGTGTGTGTGTTTGTATGTGCGCGTGTATGTGTGTGTGCGCGTATATGTGTGTGTGCGCGCACGTCTGTGTGTGTGTGTTTGTGGGTGTATGCGCGCCCGTGTGCGTGTATGTGAGAGAGAGAGAGAGAGATTGTGCGTACGTGTGTGTGTGTAGATGTGTATGTGCGTGTGTGTATCTGTGTGCACGCGTGTGTGTGTTTGTGCGTGTGTGTGTTTGCGTGTGTGTGTGTGTGAATGTGTGTGTGCGTGCGTGCCTGCAGGTGTGTGTGTGATCGCATGCGCGCACTCGCATGGGTGTGTATGCGCGGGAGGGGGGGTGCGCACGTGTGTGTTTGTTTGTGCGCGTGCGTCTGTGCTTGTAGGCGCATGCGGGTGTGTGTGTGTGTCTGTGTGTGTGTGTGTTTGTGTGTGTGTGCGTTTGTGTGTGTGTGGGCACGCATGTGTGTTTGTGTACACACGTGTCTGTGCACGCACGTGCGTGTATGTGTGTCTGTGTGCGTGTCTGTGTGGACGCGTGTGTGTTTGTGTGTGTGTGTGTGTGTGTGTGTGTGTGCGCTTGTGTGTGTGTGTGTGTGTGTGTGCGCATGTTTGGGTGTGTATGCGCACGTGTGTGTGTGTGTGTGTGTGAGAGAGAGAGAGAGTGTTCCCACGCGCGTGTGTGTGTGTGCGCGTAGGTTTGCTTACGTGTGTGCATGTGTGTGTGTGCGCACGTGTGTGTGTGTGTGTGTGTGTGTTTGTGTACGTGTGTGCGTGTGTGTGTGTGTGTGTTTATGCGCGCACGTGTTTGTGTGTGTGTGTGTGTGTTTGCGTGTATGTGT
>CAWUDS030000844.1:90000-95000 GCA_963859935.3 Lathyrus sativus | reverse complement strand
TTAAATCCAAACCAGTCTCAGTGGCACAACCCAATCATCACCCGACTAAACTACATCGTCTAATCCGAGTTCTAACCGATTAAAACCTCATTCTACTCACAAAACCAACTTCTAACCTAAGTGGAAAAAGAGTAGAAACTCTACAAAATCCACACACATACACATACAATCATATATATTAAAGAGATGATGGAGTTTCACACCCTTACCTGATGAATCGCAAGCTTTGGTTGATCTTGGTGAATCTAGGTTTTCTCCTCTTTCTCTTCTCTTTCTCCTCTTCTCCTTTCTTTCTCTTTTCTTTCTTTCTTCCTACTATCCTTTTTCCTTTCCCTTCTATTTCCTCTTTAATATCTTTTCCCTTATTTTTCCAAAACATCCACTAATTCAATATCTCATAAATATCTCACTTATTATTAAATAGAAAATGTCCAAAATACCCTCCAAACTATTTCCTCCGAAACCTCTCAAAACCGGTTAAAATAGGATAATATGTAAATATAACATATTTCCACACAATTTCTACATTCAAATAATATTCTCCCAATTAAATTAATTAGGGACCCAATAAAAGGGGATAATCGAAATCGGGGCGTTACAACGCGCACGCGCGCGCTTGTATGTGTGTGTGTGTGTGTGTGTGCATGTGTGAGTGTGTGCGGGCGGGCGCGTGTGTGTGTGTGAGTGCATGCGCGTGAGTGTGTGCGTGCGTGCGTACCTGCTTGTGTGTGTGTGTGTGTGCATGGGCGCGTGTGTGTATGTGCACACAAATTTGCGTGTGCACGCGCGTGCGTTTGTGTCTGTGTGTATTTGTGTGTGTGTGTGTGTGTGTGTGATTGCACGTGCGTGTGTGTGTGTGAGAGAGAGAGGGAGAGTGTATGAGCACACGCGCGCGTGTGTGTGTGTGTGTGCATGCGCGTTTGTGTGTGTGTGTGTGTGTGTGCTCGCATGTCTGTGCGCTTGTTTGCGTGCGTGCTTGCGTGCGTGTGTGTGTGTGTGTGCGTGCGTGTGTGCATGTGTGTGCGCACGTGTGTGTGTATGTGTGTGAGAGAGAGAGAGAGTGTGCACACGTGTGTGTGGGTGTGGGTGTGTTTGTGTTTGTGTGCACGCGCATGTGTGTTTGCGTGTGGGCATGCGTGCGTGCGTGTGTTTTTGTGTATGTGTGTGTGTGTGCGTGAGTGCATACGTGTGTGCGTGCATGCGTGTGTTTGTGTGTGTGTGTGTATGTGTGTGTGTGTGCACGTCTCTTTGTGTGTGTGTGCGTGGTTGGGTGAGTGACTACGTGCGCGCGGGCGTGTGTTTGTGTGTGTGTGTGAGTGCATATGTTTGTGTGTGTGTTTGTGTGTGCGTGTGTGTGTGTGTGCGAGTGCGTATGTGCGTGCGTGCGTGCGTGTGTTTGTGTGTGTGTGTGTATGTGTGCGTGTGTGCACGTGTGTTTGTGTCTGTGTGCGTGGATGGGTGAGTGACTGCGTGCGCGCGGGCATGCGTGTGTTTGTGCGCGCCCACACGTTTGTGTATGTGTGTGCATGCGCACGTACGTGTGTGTGCGTGCATACGTGTGTGTGTGTGTGTGTGTGTGTGTGTGTGTGTGAGAGAGAGAGAGAGAGAGAGAGAGAGAGAGAGAGAGTCTCTCTCTGTGTGTGTGAGAGGGAGAGAGAGAGAGAGTGTGTGTGTGTGTGTGTGCGCACGAGTGTATATGTGTGCGTACGTGTGTGTGTGAGTATGTGCACGCGTGTGTGTGTGTCTTCATCTATGTATGCGCGCGCACGTGTTTGTGTGTGTGTATGTACGCACATATGTGTGTGTGTGAGAGAGTGTGTGTGTGTGTGTGTGTGTGCGCACGGGTGTATATGTGTGCGTGTGTGTGTGTGTATATGTACGTGCACGCGCATGTGTGTGTACATGTGCATGCGCGTGCGCAGGTGTGTGTGTGTGAGAGAGAGTGTGTGTGTGTGCGCGCGGGTGCATATGTGTGTGTGCGTGTGCGTGTGTGTCTATGTGCACGCGTGTGTGTGCATGTTTGTGTGTGTGTGTGTGTGTGTGTTTGTGTGTGCGCACGAGCGTGCGCTTGTATGTGTGTATGTGTGTCTCTGTGTGTGTGTGGGCGCGCGTGTGTGTGTACGCCTTTGAGTGTGTGTCTGTGTGTGTGTGTGTGGGCGCGCGTGTATGTGTTTGCAAATGCATTTGTGTGTGCGTGTGCGTGTGTATGCGCGCATGTGTGTGTGTGTCTGTGGGTGTATGCGCGCACGTGTGTGTGTGGACATGTGTGTGCGTGTGTGTATCTGTGTGCACGCACGTGTGTGTTTGTGCGTGTGTGTGTTTGCGTATGTGTGTGTGTGTGTGTGAGTGTGCACGCGTGCGTGCCTGCGTGTGTGTGTGTGATCGCACGCGCGCGCTCGCTCATGTGTTTCTGCGGGGAGAGGTGCACACGCGTTTGTGTGTGTGTGTGTGTGTGTGTGCGCACGTGTGTGTGTGTTTGTTTATGCGTGCATGAGTACGAGAATGCGCGTGCGCGTGTGTTCTCAGGAGCACACGGGCGTGTGTGTGTGTGTGTGTGCGTGCACGTGTGTGTGTGTGTGTCCGTGTGAGTACGCGCACGCGCGCGTGCTTGTCTGTGTGTGTTTGTGTGTGTGTGAGAGAGTGAGAGAGTGTGCGCACGGGTGGACGTGTGTGCGTGCGTGTGTGTGTGCGCGCGCGTGCGTTTGTATGTGTGCGCACGTGTGTTTGTTTGTGCACACGCGTTTGTGTGCTTATGCGTCTGTCCGCGTTTGTGTGTGTGCGTGTGTGTGCAGGCGTGTGAGTTTGTGTGTGCGCACGTGTTTGTGTATGTGTGTGTGTGTGTGCACGCGTGCGCCTGTGCGTGTGTGTTTGTGCGCGCACGTGTTTTGTGTGTGTGTTTGTGTGTTTGTGTGTGTGCACACATGTGTGTGTGTCTGATAGACAGAGAGAGTGTGCGCGCACGGGTGTATATGTGTGTGTGTATAAGCACGCGCGTATGTGTGTGCATGTTTGTGTGTGTGTGTGTGTGTGTGTGTGAGTGTGCATGTGTGTGTGTGTGTTTGTGTATGCGCACGAGCCTGCGCTTGTGTGTGTGTGTGTGAGAGAGAGAGTGTGTTTGCACCCGCGTGTGTTTTTATTTGTGCGTGTGTGTGTGTGTGTGTCTGTGTGGGCACGTGTGCGTGCGTGTGTGTGTGTGTGTGCACACGTGTGTGTGAGTGTATGGATGTGCGTGTGTTTGTGTGTATGTGCACGCGCATGTGTGTTTGTTTACGCATGTGTGTGTGTGTGTCTGTGTATATGTGTGCGCGCCCGCGTGTGTGTGTCTGTGCACACGCGTTTGTGTGTGCGTGTGTGTGTGTCTGTGTATGCATGTGCGTGTGTGTGCGCGTACGTGCATGTGTGTGTTTGTGGGTGTGTACGCATGTGCGCACGTGTGTGTATGTGTGAGAGAGAGTGTGCGCATGTGTGTGTGTGTGTGTGGAAGTGTGTGCGCGTGTGTGTATCTGTGTGCACGCGCGTGTGTGCTTGTGTGTGTGTGTTTGCGTGTGTGTGTGTGTGTGTGAATGTGTGCGCGCGTGCGTCCCTGCGTGTGTGTGTGTGTGTGTGTGTGTTTGAACGCACGAGCGCGCACGCACGCCCGTGTGTACGAGGGGGGGGGGGGGGGGGGGGGCGCACATACGTGTGTGTGTCTGTGTGTGTGTTTGCGCACGTGTGTGTTTGTGTGTGTGTTTGTTTGTGTGCACACGCGTGTGTGTGTGTGTGTGTGAGGGTGCATGCGAACGCGCGCGTGTTTGTGTGTGCGTTTGTGTGTGTGTGTGTGTGTGTTTGTGTGTATGTGTGTGCGCACGCATGTGTGTTTGTGTAGGCACGTGTATGTGTACGCACATGTGTGTGTGTGTGTGCATGCATGTGTGTCTGCACGCGTGTGTGTTTTGTGCGTGGGTGTGCGCGCATGTTTGTTTATGTATGCGCACGTGCGTATGTGTGTGTGTGAGAGAGAGAGTGTGTGTGTGCGCACGTGTGTGTGTGCGCGCATGTGTGTGTGTACGTGTGTGCGTGTGCGCACGCGCGTGTGTTTGTTTGTGAGCGCAGGCGCGCGCGTTTTTGTATGTACGTGCGTGTGTGTGTGTGTTTATGCGCGCACATGTTTGCGTGTGTGTGTTTCCATGTACGTGTGTGCATGGGTGTGTGTGTGTGCACGTGTGTATGTGTGTGTGCGTGCACGTGTGTGTGTGTGCATGCGCGTGTGTATGTGTGTGTGTGTGTGTGTGTGGGTGTGGGTGTATGCGTGTGTGTATATGTACGCATGGGTGTTCGTGTGTGTGTGTGTGTGCGTGCACGTGTGTGTGTGTGAGAGAGAGAGAGAGAGAGTGTGTGCACGCGCATGTGTGTGTGTGTGTGTGGTTGTGAGTGTGCCACGCGTGCGTGTGCACGTGTGCGCGTCTGAGTGTGTGTGTGTGTGTGTGCGTGAATGTGTGTGTGTGTGTGTGTATGCGTGTGTGTGTATGTGCGCGTGTGTGTGTATGTGCACGCACGTCAGTGTGTGCACGTGACTGTTCGCACGCGTGTGTGTGCGTGTGTGCGTGTATGTGTGTGTATGCGCACGTGTGAACGCTCGTGCGTGCGTGTGTGTGCATGTGTGCGCGCACGTGTGTGTGCTTGTATGTGTGTGTGTCTGTGAGTGTGTGCGCGCACGCGTGTGTGAGTGTGTGGGGGCGCTCGCGCGCATGTGTGTTTGTGTACGCCCGTGTGTATGTGCACGCACGTCTGTGTGTGAGCGTGACTGTGCGCGCGCTTGTATGCGTGCGTGTGTGCGTGTATGTGTGTGTGTGCGCACGTGAGAACGCGCGTGCGTGTCTGTGTGTGTATGCGTGCACGTGTGCGTGCGTGTGTGTGTGTGTGTGTATGAGTGTGTGCGCGCACGCGTGTGTGAGTGTGTGCGCACGCTCACGCGCGTGCGTTTTATGTGTATGTGTGCGCATGTGTGGTTGTGTACGCAC
>CAWUDS030000844.1:75000-85000 GCA_963859935.3 Lathyrus sativus | reverse complement strand
TGTCAAGACTTAATAACTCTTTATCCATGATCCATGAGATGTGATCATCAGTCTATCTTCATAATAGTCTCAATGCTTTTAATGTTATCCCACTTTGCAATAAAGCTTGACTACGGATATTTTAAGAATAATGTCTTTATGTTTAATGGGATCTCATGATTAAGTCACACTTAACATTTCATTAAACAGACTAACTATTCTAGGGACTTTATTATTCTGAAAGACAAACATAATAAAGAAATACCTTTTATTATTAAACGAATAATCCGATACAAGTACCAAAAAGTATTGGCCTCTAGGGCTTACACCAACAATCTCCCACTAGCACTAGAGCCAATTAGGCATACCCTTAATACCCATAGATCTAGTATGACCATCATGCTTCTGTTGCGCAAGAGGCTTTGTTAATGGGTCAGCGATATTGTCAAGTGTAGGTACTCTGCATATCTTCACATCTCCCCGATCGATTATCTCTTGAATGAGGTGATAACGCCTAAGTATGTGTTTGGATCGTTGGTGAGATCTAGGCTCCTTAGCTTGTGCGATAGCACCATTGTTATCACAATATAAGCCAATGGGATCCACAATGTTAGGGACTATGCCAAGTTCACTAATGAACTTCTTGATCCAAACAGCTTCCTTTGCTGCATTTGAGGCAGCAATATACTCGGCCTCAGTTGTAGAATCAGCAACTGTTTCTTGCTTTGAACTTTTCCAGCTCACAGCGCCACCATTGAGACAGAACACATAACCAGATTGTGATCTAAAATCATCCTTATCTGTCTGGAAGCTAGCATCAGTGTAACCAATTACATCAAGCTCTTCCTGACCTCCATATATCAAGAATGAATCCTTAGTCCTTCTCAAGTACTTAAGGATATTCTTGACAGCTACCCAGTGAGCATCACCGGGATCAGATTGGTACCTACTCGTTGCACTTAATGCATACGAGACATCTGGTCGAGTACATAACATGGCATACATGATAGATCCTATTGCAGATGCATATGGAATCTTATTCATGCGATCCCTTTCTTCCTTAGTTGAAGGGGATTGTGTTTTTGATAAACACAGACCATGTTGCATAGGTATGAATCCTTTCTTGGAATCATGCATATTAAAGCGTCTCAACACTTTATCTATGTATGTACTCTGACTTAGGCCAAGCAGTTTTTGTGATCTATCTCTATAGATCCTAATTCCTAATATATAGGCTGCTTCACCTAGGTCTTTCATAGAAAAACAATTCCCTAACCAAGTCTTCACTTGTTGCAAGGTAGGGACATCGTTTCCAATGAGTAATATGTCATCTACATATAATACCAGAAACACGATCATGCTCCCACTAACCTTCTTGTAGACACAAGGTTCATCTTCATTTTTGATGAATCCATATTGTTTTACGGTTTCATCAAAACGAAGATTCCAGCTTCTGGAAGCTTGCTTCAATCCATAGATTGATCGCTGTAACTTGCATATCTTTTGGGCATCTTGTGGTATGTCAAATCCTTCAGGTTGTGTCATGTACACATCCTCAAGAAGATTCCCATTAAGGAAAGCAGTTTTGACATCCATCTGCCATATTTCATAATCATGATATGCAGCGATGGCAAGTAAAATCCGAACAGATTTAAGCATTGCAACTGGTGAAAAGGTTTCATCATAGTCAACCCCTTGAATTTGTTTATAGCCTTTTGCAACCAGTCTTGCTTTATAGGTATGTACCTTACCATCCATGTCAGTCTTCTTATTGAAGACCCACTTGCATCCTATAGGGTTAACTCCTATAGGAGGTTCTACCAAGGTCCAAACCTGGTTTGTGTACATGGAATCCATTTCAGATTTCATGGCTTCTAGCCACTTCTCAGACTCAGGACCAATTATGGCCTCTTTGTAGGTCACAGGCTCATCTTGATCCATGAGTAATACATCACCCTGATCACTTATGAGATATCCATATCTCTCAGGTTGGTGACGTATCCTGCTTGACCTACGCTGGTCTTGTTCTACTTGAGCAGGTTGCTCTTCCACAACTACTTGTGTTTCCCGCTCTAGTTCCTCCATAGGTGTTTCAATGTTTTGTGATTCTTGAATTTCTTCAAGCTCTATTTTCCTCCCACTGTTTCCTTTGGAAATAAAATCCCTTTCCAGAAAGACTCCAGTTCGAGCGACAAACACTTTGCCCTCAGAAGGATTGTAGAAGTAATATCCTCTTGTTTCTTTAGGATACCCCACAAATAAGCATTTGTCAGATTTGGGCTCAAGCTTGGTTGAAATTTGTCGTTTGACGTAAACTTCGCAACCCCAAATCTTCATGTAAGACATATGTGGTTTCTTACCACTCCATATCTCATATGGTGTCTTATCAACCTTTTTGGATGGAACACGGTTAAGTGTGTAAGCTGCTGTTAATAATGCATGTCCCCAAAAGGAGTTTGGAAGATCGACGTGACTCATCATGGATCGGACCATGTCTAACAAGGTTCGATTTCTTCTCTCAGATACACCATTCCATTGTGGTGTTCCAGGAGGAGTAAGTTGGGATAGAATCCCATACTCTTTTAGATGGTCATCAAATTCTAGGCTTAAATATTCACCGCCTCGATCTGATCGAAGAACTTTAATATTCTTACCTAGTTGGTTTTGTACTTCATTCTTGAATTCCTTGAACTTTTCAAAGGACTCAGATTTGTGTTTCATTAAATACACATATCCGTATCTACTGAAGTCATCAGTAAAAGTGATGAAGTACTGAAAACCTCCTCTGGCTGGTATGTTCAGTGGTCCACATACATCAGTATGTATGAGTGCCAAAAGATCATTAGCCCTTTCACCTTTTCCTGTGAATGGGGACTTTGTCATCTTTCCAATTAAACAAGATCTGCATGTCTCATATGATTCATAATCAAAAGAGTCCAAGAGTCCATCTTTATGGAGTTTGGAAATGCGTTTCTCATTTATGTGGCCTAATCGACAATGCCAAAGGTAAGTTGGATTCAACTCATTAGGTTTCAACCTTTTGGTATTAATGTTATAAATTGGCATTTCAAGATCAAGGACATATAGTCCATTATTCATTTTTGCAGTAGCATAGAATATATCATTCAAATAAATGGAGCAACAATTGTTCCTTATTATGAATGAAAAACCAAACTTGTCCAAACAAGAAACGGAAATAATATTCCTGCTAATTGCAGGTACATAATAACAGTTCTCTAACTGAATTATTAAACCACTAGGTAAAGTTAAAACATAAGTTCCTACAGCTAAAGCAGCAACCTTTGCTCCATTGCCAACTCGTAGGTCAACTTCACCTTTTGCCAAATTTCTACTCCTTTTTAGCCCCTGCACATTAGTACAAATGTGAGAACCGCATCCAGTATCTAATACCCATGATGCAGAAGTAGATAAATTAATTTCAATAACAAAAATACCTGAATTTGAAGTCTCTACTCCATTATTCTTATCTTCCAGGTACTTTGGGCAATTTCTCTTCCAATGTCCGGTCTTACCGCAATGGAAGCAAGTGCCCTCCTTTGCTATTCCTCCACTAGGCTTCAAAACAGGAGGAGTGGGTTTGGGTTTGGCAACTTCCTTGCCTTTCCCTCTACCACCCTGTTTGATGGGCCTCTTGTTCTGTTTCTTTCCATTACTGACCATCAGAATGGATTTCCCTTTTGTCTTCATATTCTGCTCAGCAGTTCTCAACATGCCTAGCAGTTCTGGAAGACTTTTGTCCAAGTCATTCATATTGAAATTCAGGACAAACTGACTGAAGCTCTCTGGCAACGATTGCAAGATCAGATCAATCGCAAGTTCCTTTCCAAGGGGAAACCCTAATCTGTCAAGGTTCTCCACATACCCAATCATCTTGAGTACATGGGGACTTACAGGGGCTCCCTCAGCTAACTTGCTGTTAAAAAGGGACTTTGAAACCTGAAACCTCTCATTTCTTGCTTGCTCTTGATAAAGTGTTTTCAGATGTCCGATCATATCGAACGCAGACATGTTCTCGTGTTGCTTTTGCAACTCAGAGTTCATGGTAGCAAGCATGAGGCAAGCGGTTTCATTGGCATCATCGAAATGCTTCTTATAAGCATCTCTTTCTGCCTTTGGTGCAGAACTAGGAGGTTCCTCCTCAGGAACTGGTGTCTCCAAGACATACAGCTTCTTATCGTGCTTGAGGACAATCCTCAGATTACGGTGCCAATCCAGGAAATTTGTCCCAGACAATTTTTCCTTATCTAGGATGGATCGCAAAATATTGTTCGATGTGTTTGTTGTCATGGTAATCTACAAGAGAAATATGAAAATATAAGTATCATTAAAACAACATATTTAATTAGGCCTTTAATCAAATATGCTCCCACTATTTTATTCAAAACAAATGACCCTCATCATTTGATTCGGAAAATCCCGTTGGAAGACTTTCTAGTGGGTCGAGATCCATGTTTCACTTTGTTTTAAGTCAGCGTTAGGCTGATTACACAAAACTAAGTTATTTAGGTAGGAACTCCTTCCAATTGTATCTCATACAACTCTCGAATATTTTCAATTGGGTGAATAACTCCTTATTCTGATCCATCACATGAATCATTCCCAATTCTTGCTTCTAAACATATATAATCTTATTATAATTTGTTTAGTTAAGTTTGACCCATTGTTTTAGCAATTGGATATTACAATTATCCCATCACACCTTACTAATATAGAACATGCACCTCGCGTAGGCGAAACCTACAATGCTCGATACTAGTCTTGATGAGTGCTAAAAATTGGAAAGCATAAACTTAATATTTAATTTTGAGAGAATTTGTTATTAGTTTGATCTCACCGGCTTAACATGCAAAACGTCTCTCACATGCATCAACATACATATAAAAAGATACAATTATGGCCCCTAACGCAATTGTTCTCTCAAGCCAATGAGAGAACCTAAGCTAACCTAATAACGATCTAAGCTTCTCCAAGCATGATCTCCAAGGTTATCCTCCTTTAATATTGAATACTTCCTTTTCTCTTTTTTTTCATAACATAATATTACATTACATATAAGAAAACTCGTTTTACATACGAGGGAGTGAGATGAGAAAAGAAGTTACATAAAGAGATTGAGAGAGAGGCACGACACGCAGGCCGTATTCAAAAATCCCAAAACAATAATAAAGGAAAAACTAAGGCCATAACTGATCACCACAAATAAATAATAATAAACACACTTTTATTATTAGTTTAAAATTCCGATAATTAAATAAACTAAATTAAATTTCGGCTGATTGATCACACATTGCAGACTTAGCCGGGGGTTCCGCTGCCCGGTCAGCGGACGGGGGTCAAGGGGCAGCGCCTCCTTGCGGGGTTGTTAGGGGCAGCGCCCCAGCGAAAATTTTTTATGAACACTTCATTGTATTTCACGTCGTTTCCTGCACAACTTTTGTGCATTTACAACCCCAACCGGAAAAGTCTGCGGCAATACAACACTTGTACTGCCATTAATCCTAATGCAACAATTTCATGCCGTCAAACACAACTCGATTGATAACTCAATATGATAGATCAACATGTCATTGCTTCACCATACTAACGTCGGATTCCGAAGCGAATGAAAATGATGATCTTTCAAAAAGAATTACAATCCTTATGTGATTGAATGGATGAAATCAAAACAGTATATCCCATATACCATCTTTGCATCAGAATTTCTTATATCTTATATAAAAGTGATCGATCTAATTGTGTAACCTATGGATGATCAATGTATCGCACAACTTCACCATACTAATGTCGGATTCCGAAGCATAATCAACATCAATCATCCAAATCGTACACAACAGATGCCAAATTTAATTAATCGTTTATTGTTAAATTCATTCTGTGTTTTAATCGAATCAAATACAGAAAAGACGGAAATTTAACAGCTATCAGATCCATGGTTTCGTAAGTGGCTCTGATACCACTGAAGGAAAATTGCGATCTAAACGCAGCGGAAAACAAAAATTTCCTTTAGTGATCCTTACGAATGAGCATGGTCAGTGATAGAATCGTTACCTCTTTGTGGCGATTCAGATCTTTGATGCAGCGATCACAAGCGTTGATGAAGTGCAACGCCTCTACTCAGTCCACACGAACAGCTTCCGGTCACAGTGCTAGCTGCTTACGAACGGAATTATTTGAGTGAGAAAAGAGAATCAAAAACGAAATTTCATCAAGTGAAAGCTTCATCACAAGGGTTCCTTTTATAGACTCTCTTGTGGGCTGCGGGCTAAAACCCAATTCACATGATCCATAATAATATTATATATTATTATAATAACTATTATTATAATAAATATATTTATTTTATTATTATTTTATAACCATTATAAAATAACAATAATTATTATTATATTATCCGAATTTCTATTTTTCACTTAAGTGCACCGTACCTTACGGTGTTCCTTTTTGATTTCTCTATCTCTCATCAAACTGTCCTTATGTGTGTGACCCTGTAGGATTTCGTAACGTTGGTAATTATATTAAATTATATATTTAACATAATAAACAGTAAGCGGTATCTAGCAACACATCACTGCTACCCAAGTCACGAAAATGTCATATGATCTGACAAAACCTTTTTCGTGATAATATATGTTTGTACAATTACCCTTTTGCCCCTATGTCTATATTGAACACAAGGCATACACTGTGTCATCCTTGTCCAGTTCAATATTGGGCCCTTAGACATTTCTCCTGTTATGCAGGATTGGCAAATTCCATCTAGGACACTCATGTCCCTCAGCATGCTTCGTGGAGTGCCCATCAACTGTCTTTATGATCATCCAGTTACGGATAATGTTTGATCAGTAATAAAGCACCCGACTCTACATCTAGGGTCCATAGTGGTTTCAGGTCGAAGGGTGGTAATACACCATTATCACCATGAGAATAACTTATGACACTTTGCATAACATACTATGTAGTATTCTCATAGCGGGTCAATCCGGTATAAATATTACTCCTAATATTTATACCTATGTCAAGACTTGATAACTCTTTATCCATGATCCATGAGATGTGATCATCAGTCTATCTTCATAATAGTCTCAATGCTTTTAATGTTATCCCACTTTGCAATAAAGCTTGACTACGGATATTTTAAGAATAATGTCTTTATATTTAATGGGATCTCATGATTAAGTCACACTTAACATTTCATTAAACAGACTAACTATTCTAGGGACTTTATTATTCTGAAAGACAAACATAATAAAGAAATACCTTTTATTATTAAACGAATAATCCGATACAAGTACCAAAAAGTATTGGCCTCTAGGGCTTACACCAACATGTGTGTGTGTGTGTTTGTGCACGTGTGTGTTTGTGTGTGTGTTTGTTTGTGCATGCACGTGTGTGTGTGTGTGTGTGAGGGCGCATGTGAGCGCGTGCGTGTTTGTGTGTGTCTCTGTGTGTGTGTGCGTTTGTGTGTATGTGTGTGTGCGCACGCATGTGTGTTTGTGTACGCACGTGTATGTGTACGCACATGTGTGTGTGTGTGCGTGTGTCTGTGCACGCGTGTGTGTTTGTGCGTCTGTGTGTGTGTGCGCACATGTGTGTGCGTACGTGTGTGCGTGTGCGCACGCGCGTGTGTTTGTTTGTGAGCGCACGCGCGCGCGTTTTTGTGTGTACGTGCGTGCGTGTGTGCGTGTGTGTGTGTGTTTGTGCGCACACGTGTTTACGTGTGTGTGTTTGCATGTACGTGTGTGCATGGGTGTGTGTGTGTGAACGTGTGTGTGTGTGTGCATTTGCGTGTGTATGTGTGCGCGTGTGTGTGTGTGTGGGTGTGGGTGTGTGCGTGTGTGTATCTGTACGCATGGGTGTTCGTGTGTGTGTGTGCACGTGTGTGTGTATGTGAGAGAGAGTGTGTGCACGTGCATGTGTGTGTGTGTATGGTTGTGAGTGTGCCACGCGTGTGTGTGCACGTGTGCGCGTGTGAGTGTGTGTGTGTGTGTGTGTGTGTGTGTGTGCGTGAATGTGTGTGTGTGTGTATGCGTGTGTGTGTGTGTGTGCGCGCATGTGTATGCGTGCGTGTGTGTGTGCACACACGTCTATGTGTGTGCATGACTGTGCGCGCGCGCATGTATGCGTGCGTGTGTGCGTGTTTACGTGTATGTGTGTGTGCGCACGTGTGAACGCGTGTGCGTGTGTGCGCGCACGTGTGTGTGCTTGTATGTCTGTGTGTGTGTGTGTGAGTGTGTACGCGCACGCGTGTGTGAGTGTGTGGGGGCGCTCGCGCGCATGTGTGTTTGTGTACGCACGTTTGTATGTGCACGCACGTTTGTGAGTGCGCATGATTGTGCGCACGCGCGTGTATGCGTGTGTGTGTGCGTGTATGTTTGTGTGTGCGCACGTGTGGACACGCGTGCGCGTGTGTGTGTGTGTGTGTGTGTGTGTGTGTGTGAGTGTGGGTGCGCGCACGCGTGTGTGAGTGTGTGGGGGCGCTCGCGCGCGTGCATTTGTGTGTATGTGCGTGCGCATGTGTGTTTGTGTACGCACGTTTGTATGTGTATACACGTGTGTGTGTGTCTCTGTGTGTAAGGGCGCGCGCGCGCATGTGTGTATGTGCATACGCGTTTGTGTGTGTGTGTTTGTGGGTGTATGCGCGCACGTGTGTGTGTGTGTGTGGATGTGTGTGTGCGTGTGTGTATCTGTGTGGACGCACGTGTGTGTTTGTACGTGTGTGTGTTTTCATGTGTATGTGTGTGTCAATGTGCGCTCGCGTGTGTGTTTGTGCGGGGAGGCGTGCACACGCGTTTCTGTATGTGTGTGTGTGTGTGTGTGTGTTTGTTTGTGCGTGCGTGAGTAAGGGCATGTGCGCGCGTGTGTTTTTGGGTGCAAACGGGCGCGCTTGTGCGTTTGTGCGTGCACGTGTGTATGGGTGTGCGCGTGAAATTCGCACGCGCGCGTGCTTGTCTGTGTGTGTTTGTGCCCACGTATGTGTGTGTTTGTGTGTGTGAGAGTGAGTGAAAGAGTGTGCGCACGAGTGTGTGTTCATGTGTGTGTGTGTGTATGTGCAAGCACTTGTGTGTGTGCGTGTGTGTCTATCCGCGTTTGTGAGTGTGCGTGTGTGCGCACGCGTGTGAGTTTGTGTGTGCGCACGTGTTTGTGTGTTTGTGTGTGTGAGAGAGAGAGAGAGATTGTGTGAGCACGCGCGTGTGTGTGCGGGGAGGCGCGCCCACGCGTGTGTTTTTGTGTGTGCGCACGTGTGTGTGTGTGTGTCTTTGTTTGTGCGTGCGTGAGTATGCGCATGGGCGCGCGCGTGTGTGTGTGCGTGCATGTGTGTGGGGGTGTGCATGTGAGTACGCGAACGCGCGCGTGCTTGTTTGTGTGTGTTTGTGGGCACGTGTGTGTGTGTTTGTGTGTATGTGTGTGAGAGAGAGAGTGAGAGAGAGAGAGAGAGTGTGCGCACGGGTGTACTTGTGTGCGTGCATGTGTGTGTATGTGCACGCGCGTGTGTGTGCGTGTGTGTCTGTCCGCGTTTGTGTTTGCGTGTGTGCGCACGCGTGTGAGTTTGTATGTGCGCACATGTTTGTGTACGTGCGTATGTGCGCGCGTGTGTGTGTGCGTTTGTGCGCGCACGTGTTTGTGTGTGTGAGAGAGAGTGTGTGCGTGCACGGGTGTATATGTGCGTGTGTGTGTGTGTGCACGTGTGTGTGTGTGTGTATGTATGTTTGTGTGAGCGCACGAGCGTGTGCTTGTGTGTGTATGAGAGAGATAGTGCGTTTGCACGCGCGTGTGTGTGTATGTGTGCGTGTGTGCATGTGAGTCGGCGCACGCGGGAGCGCTTGTGTGTGTGTGTGTGTGTGTGTGTGCATGTGTGTGTGGGTATGCGTGTGAGTACGCGCATGCGCGCGTGCTTTTCTGTGTGTGTTTTGTGCACGTGTGTGTGTTTGTGTGTGTAAGAGTGAGTGAAAGAGTGTGCGCATGGGTGTGGGTTCATGTGTGTGTGTATGTGCAAGCACGT
>CAWUDS030000844.1:45000-50000 GCA_963859935.3 Lathyrus sativus | reverse complement strand
GTGGGTGTGTGTGTGTGAGTACGCGCATGCGCGCGTGCTTGTCTGTCTGTGTTTGTGTGTATGAGAGTGAAAGAAAGAGTGTGCGCACGGGTGTGTGTGTGTGTGTGTGTATGTGCACGCACGTGTGTGTGTGTACGTGTGTGTCAGTCCGCTTTTATTTGTGTGCGTGTGTGTGCACGCGTGTGAGTTTGTGTGTGTGCACGTGTATGCGTGTGGGTGTGCGTGTGAGTACGTGCACGCGCACGTGCTTGTTTGTGTGTGTTTGTGCGCACGTGTGTGTGTGTGTTTATGTGTGTGTGTGTGTGTGTGAGAGAGAGAGAGAGAGAGAGTGAGAGAGTGAGAGAGTGTGCGTACGGGTGTACGTGTGTGTGTCTTGTATGTGTGTGCGCGCGTGTGTGTATGTGCATGCGCGTGTGTGTGCGTGTGTGTCTGTCCGTGTTTGTGTGTGTGTGCGTGTGTGCGCATGCGTGTGAGTTTGTGTGTGCGCACGTGTTTGTGTATGTGCATATGTGCGTGTGTGTGTGTGTGCATATGTGCGTGTGTGTGTGTGTGTGTTTGTGCGCGCACATGTTTGTGTGTGTGTTTGTGCGCACACGTGTTTGTGTGTGTGTTTGTGTGTGTTAGAGAGAGAGAGAGTGTGTGTGTATGTGCGCACAGGTGTATATGCGTGCGTGTGTGTGTATGTACACACGCGTATGTGTGTGTGTGTGTGTGCACGTCTGTGTGCGCGTGAGTGTGTGTTTGTGTGAGCGCACGAGTGTGCGCTTGTGTGTGTGTGTGTATGAGAGAGAGTGTGTTTGCACGCACGCGCGTGTGTGTGTGTGCGTGTGTGTATGTGTGTGTGTGTGTGCGTGTGTGTGTGTGTGCACGTGACCGTGCGTTCGTGTGTGTGTATTTGTTTGTGCGTGTGTGTGTGCGTGTGTGCTAGTGTGTGTGTGTGTGCGCACGTGTGAACGTGTGTGTGTGGGGGGGGGGGGGCACGTGCGCGTGCCTGCGTGTGTGTGTGTGTCCGTGTGTGCGCAAACGTGTGTGAGTGCGTGGGGGCGCTTGCGCGCGTGTGTTTGTGTATATGTGTGCGCGCGCATGTGTGTTTGTTTACGCATGTGTGTGTGTGCGTGCCCGCGCGTGTGTGTGTTTGTGTGCACACGTATTTGTGTGTGCGTGTGTGTGTGTCTGTGTATGCGTGTGCGTGTGTGTGTGCGCTGTAACCCGGTGAACTGACTTTAAACAATGTTGCGGATAGCAAGAGTCGCCACCGACTTTTATTTTATCCATAAGGAAAGGTTATAAAAGAACAGGAAAGACCTTAGAGAATATTTTGGGTCCGGGGGGTAGGTTATGAAAAGGGAAGGTATTAGCATCCTTTTCATCCATGGTTATCCATGGGCTCTTAGGTACTTAAGCTCACTTTTGAATTGTTTTGAAATTGTAGTGTGTGAATAGAAAATTTTCAGAATAGTTAATAAATAATCCATGTAAGGATGTGTTAAGAACTTGTTTGAAAACTTGTTGAAAATTTGTTTAAGTGCGAAACAATTTTGAAGTGAGCAAGCACCTAGGAGTAACCTACCCTAATGTTTAAAGGTCTTTCTTATTCTTCATTCTTTCCTTTAGTAAGACTATCCCTACTATAATGGAGTAGGTAGTCCTTACTTTGGATGTTAAGGGACATGTGAGGGACAATTTGACTTTGAAGGCCATTGTGGGGTGTAATAAGCACATATAAGGGACCATCATCATTTTTCTAAAGGGACTCGATTCGTAAAGGCAACCATAAGGGACTTTGATGATTTTTCTATTTGAGGGACTTGCTTTATACACCCCACTTAACCATTATTCGTAGGCAACTTGAGGGATATCCTTAGGAAGTGAGACGGCGATTAAAATCGACTTACGTGTGTGACGTGTTTATTTTAATTATCTTTATTTAAAAGTGATCTAAATTTATTTTAATATTACATACATGTTGTTACACTCCCTAATTACTAACCATAATAATAATTAAATAATTAAACAACTTTACATCCAAGAAACAATTACAAAATAATAAGCAAAATAATTAAATAGCAAAGATAAATAAAATATAAATAAGCAATAATAAATAATAAAGGGGGTTAATTCTAAGTTTACTCGGCAAGACATCGCATCTTGTGCCTACGTATCCTTACGGGAGTGGAATCAGAGTAATCGTAGTTCCCCTCAATAGAGAGGTTAAAAACTTCTTGACTGTGGTCAAGGTCTCAAGGGGAATAAACGCATCTTAAGGACACGCTTACGTGGAGTGTAGAAACTCCAAATCTCTACGTTGAAATGTTAAGTTGTAATTAGGGTTAAATTAGGGATTCCACGGCGGGAAACCCTAAAATGAGCGCGGCGGCTCTTTGACCTAATGCTAAGGGTAAAATTGTAATTTTGCCTGCGGCGAGGCATTTGTGAAAATTAGGGTTTGTAGTTTGTAGTTTTGAGGATTTGAAATTGAATGTGTGAAGTTTTACGGACTATTGGCGCGGCGGCCAAACAGTTAGACCTAACCTTCGGATGTGTGCAATGTGACAGAAATAATAGTAAACGCGTGAGATAATTGAATCATGCAAACAGAGAGATAATGTCATAATTTAAACCATGCAAGCAGAAATTTAAAGGCAGAATTTAAAGAGCGATTGTTAAGTTCGCGAGGTTACATGAGAGGAGCAGATACAATATGATAATGAAATTTGAATTGAACCATAATAAAATAAAATAAATAACGGTTCTAGTTATTATTTTAAAAAAAAAGATTTTAGTTATTATTTTAAATTTATCTAAAAAAAAAGTTTTTCTTAAAAATAATAGGTTTTCATATTAATTTGGAAAAGATGTTAATGTTATTTATTTTAAAAAACAGATTTTTATATTATAACAAATTTTAATAAATTAATGATAACAATAATAATAATAATGGTAATAATAATGATAATAATGATAATAATAATAAATAATGATAATAATAATAATAATAATAATAATAATAATAATAATAATAATAATAATAATAATAAAGCAATAATGAATTTTAAATGTGCCAAATAACCCAACAATGTTGCTAACGCAGAAATGCGCTCATCGCAACCAGATCTAAATCGGACGAAACAAAATTTATCGCAAAGAAAAAGAAATTAAGCAAAAAATAGTATTATTGCTCACACAAAAATGCGATCATCGCAACTAGATCGAACTAACACAAATGTCACGCGTCATGCACACAAATGTGCAAACATCGTATCGACATAATTCGATCAAAAATCTTATATATATAAACTCTAACAATTTAAAAATTATATATATATAAACGTAACAGTAATAGATAAAGAAAAAGAAATAACGGTAATAGATGAAGAAAAAGAAATAACGGTAAAAGATGAAGAAAAAGAAACAACAGTAATAGATGAAGGAAAAGAAATAACGGTAAACGATGAAGAAAAAGAAACAATAGTAATGGATGAAGAAGAAAACTAAATAACGGCAAACGACACTCACTCCTCTTAGGTTTTTTTCATTCTCCCCCTTTTTTCCAACAAGGCAACACATGTATATATAGGGAACAAATTAGGGTTAACACCAAATTGTCAATAATGTCCCTAAAGCCCATTTTAAAGCCCAAACTAAATAATTAGTTAAGAAAAAATAAAATTTAAATAATTTAAAATAATTAAAATAAACTTAAAATAAAAACTAATAATCCTATTGATTCCTAAATAAAAAATATTATAAAAAGAACAAAATTTTTTCAATATTTTTTATTTTATGATTTTTTGGATATTTTTATGAATAATTTAGAAAAAAGTGAAAAAAATAATATTTTAAAAAATGATTTAATTAAAATACGAAAATAATAATTAAATAATAATAAAAAACTATTTTTGTTATTTTTTTTAATGAAAGATAGAAAAATTTAGAGTAAAAATAATAAAAAACAAAAAAAAGTGACAAAGGTGAGATTCGAACTATCAACCTCTCACACTCATAACTCCTTACACATGTCCTCCTGCCAATTGTGCCATTTTTACTTTTTAGAAAAAAAATGCATGCCATATGATATTTACCTGCAAAAAGTCAAACGACTACACAAATTTGTTAGTAATTGATTAAATGCAATGAAATGCGACGACAAATCTTAGGGCAAAATTTGGGGTATTACAGTTATTATGATAATATTTCTCACCCAACCTCTCTTTGATGTTGGCAAAAAAAAAAATCATGAAGTTTGACTTTGGTTTGACCACAGTTGACCTCAGTTTGACCTTTTAACTGCATTGACTGCTTTTGACTTATCTGATCATCTGACTGAGCAAACTTTTGAGAAAAGTCTTGAAACTTGACATGGGGGTTCTTATACACATATAAGATGTTATGAAGCTCACTTGAAGTCTTGGAAGTCCATTTAGCCTGATTAAAGTCAAAACCCTAGTTTTGGATGCACTGCTTAGGAGGTGCATTGTCTGAGGGAATTGTCAACTCTTCTGACCAATTATGAATTTTGTGAACCTTGTGAACCTTCTTGGAACACAAAGTCTTGTATTGTGAGGGCAAATTTTGGGGTGCAACATGCGCGCATGTGCGTGTGTGTGTGTTTGTGGATGTATGCGCGAACGTGTGTGTGTGTGTGTGAGAGAGAGAGAGAGAGAGTGTGCACACGTGTGTGTGTGTGTGTGCGTGTGTGTATCTGTGTGCATGCGCGTGTGTGTTTGTGTGTGTGTGTGTGTGTGTGTTTGCGTGCGTGTGTATGTGTGTGAATGTGTCCCTATGTGTGTGTGTGTGCAGGGGGCCGCGCACACGCGTGTGTGTGTTTGTGTGTGTTTGCGCGCGTGTGTGTTTGTGTTTGTGTGTGTTGTGTAGGCGCGTGTGTGTGTGTCTATGTGTGTGTGGGCGCATGCGGGCGGGCGCGTGTGTTTGTGTGCGTTTGTGTGTGTCTGTGTGTGTGTCTGTGTTTGTATGTGTGTGTGCGCGCACGCATGTGTGTT
>CAWUDS030000844.1:32500-42500 GCA_963859935.3 Lathyrus sativus | reverse complement strand
TGTGCACGCGCGTGTGTGTTTGTGCGTGTGTGTGTTTGCGCGTGTGTGTGTGATCGTGTGCATGCGTGTGTGTGTGTGTTCACACGCGCACGCTTGCGTGTATGTTTGTGCGGGAGGCGCCCACACGCGTTTGTGTGTGTGTGTGTGTGTGTGCGCACGTGTGTGTGTTTATTTGTGCGTGTGTGAGCACGACCATGCGCGCGCGTGTGTTTTTGCGCGTGCACGTGAGTGTGGGTGTGTGTGTGAGTACGCGCATGCGCGCGTGCTTGTCTGTGTGTGTTTGTGTGTATGAGAGTGAAAGAAAGAGTGTGCGCACGGGTGTGTGTGTGTGTGTGTGTGTGTGTGTGTGTGTGTGTGTGCACGCACGTGTGTGTGTGTACGTGTGTGTCTGTCCGCTTTTGTTTGTGTGCGTGTGTGCGCACGCGTGTGAGTTTGTGTGTGTGCACGTGTATGCGTGTGGGTGTGCGTGTGAGTACGTGCACGCGCACGTGCTTGTCTGTGTGTGTTTGTGCGCACGTGTGTGTGTTTGTGTGTGTGTGTGTGTGAGAGAGAGAGAGAGAAAGTGTGAGAGTGAGAGAGTGTGCGTACGGGTGTACGTGTGTGTGTGTGTACGTGTGTGTGTCTTGTATGTGTGCGCGCGCGTGTGTGTATGTGCATGCGCGTGTGTGTGCCTGTGTGTCTGTCCGCATTTGTGTGTGTGTGCGTGTGTGCGCACGCGTGTGAGTTTGTGTGTGTGCACGTGTTTGTGTATGTGCATATGTGCGTGTGTGTGTGTGTGTGCATATGTGCGTGTGTGTGTGTGTGTGTTTGTGCGCGCACGTGTTTGTGTGTGTGTTTGTGTGCGTGTTTGTGTGTGTTAGAGAGAGAGAGTGTGTGTGTGTATGTGCACACAGGTGTATATGTGTGCATGTGTGTGTGTATGTACACACGCGTATGTGTGTGTGTGTGTGTGTGCACGTCTGTGTGCGCGTGAGTGTGTGTTTGTGTGAGCGCACGAGTGTGCGCTTGTGTGTGTGTATGAGAGAGAGTGTGTTTGCACGCACGCGTGCGTGTGTGTGTGCGTGTGTGTGTGTGCGTGTGTGCGCGTGTGTGTGTGTGTGCATGTGACCGTGCGTTCGTGTGTGTATCTGTTTGTGCGTGTGTGTGTGTGTGCGTGTGTGCTAGTGTATGTGTGCGCACGTGTGAACGTGTGTGTGTGGGGGGGGGGGGGCACGTGCGCGTGCCTGCGTGTGTGTGTGTGTGTGTGTGTGTGCGCAAGCGTTGTGAGTGTGTGGGGGCGCTTGCGCGCGTGTGTTTGTGTATATGTGCGTGCGCGCATGTGTGTTTGTTTACGCATGTGTGTGTGTGCGTGCCCGCGCGTGTGTGTGTTTGTGTGCACACGTATTTGTGTGTGCGTGTGTGTGTGTCTGTGTATGCATGTGCGTGTGTGTGCGCGCATGTGCGTGTGTGTGTGTTTGTGGATGTATGCGCGAACGTGTGTGTGTGAGAGAGAGAGAGAGAGTGTGCGCACGTGTGTGTGTGTGTGTCTGGATGTGTGTGTGCGTGTGTGTATCTGTGTGCATGCGCGTGTGTGTTTGTGTGTGTGTGTGTTTGCGTGTGTGTGTGTGTGTGTGAATGTGTCCCTATGTGTGTGTGTGTGTGCATTGGGCCGCGCACACGCATGTGTGTGTGTGTGTAGGCGCGTGTGTGTGTGTGTCTATGTGTGTGTGGGCGCATGCGGGCGGGCGCGTGTGTTTGTGTGTGTTTGTGTGTGTCTTTGTGTGTGTATGTGTTTGTATGTATGTGTGCGCGCACGCATGTGTGTTTGTGTATGCACATGTGTGTAAAAGCACGTGTGTGTGTGTGCACGCGCGTGTGCTTGTGCATCTGTCTGTGTGTGTGTGCGCATGTGTGTATGTGTATGCGCACGTGTGTATGTGTGTGTGTGTGTGAGAGAGAGAGAGAGAGAGAAAGTGTGTGCACGCGTGTGTGTGTGTGTGTGTGTGTGTGTATGTGCATATGTGTGCGTACGTGTGTGCTTGTGTATGTGTGTGTGTGTGTATGTGTGTGTGCGCACAAGCGCGCGTGTTTGTTTGTATGTGCGTTCGTGTGTGTGCGCGCGCGCGCGTGTGTGTGTGTGTTTGTGCGCGCACGTGTTTGTGTGTGTGTGTTTGCGTGTACGTGTGTGCATGGGTGTGTGTGTGTGTGTGCAGGTGCGTGTGTATGTGTGCTTGTGTGTGTGCGTCTGTGTGTGTGCGTGGGTGTGTGTATGAGCACGCATGGGTGTGCGTGTGTGTGCGCATGTGTGTGTGTGGGAGAGAGAGTGTGCACACGCGCATGTGTATGTGTGTACACGCGCGTGTGTGCGTGTGTGTGCGTATGTGTGAGCGGGATTATGCGCGTGCGTGCGTGCGTGTGTGTGTTTGTGTGCGCGCACACGTGTATGTAGGTGTGTGTGCTTGCACACGCGCATGCCCTTGTGTGTTTGTGTGTGTGTCTGTGGGTGCGCGCATGTTTGCTTGCGTGTCTGTGTGTGTGTGTGCGTGTGTGCATGGGTGTGTCCACAAGTGTGTGTGTGTGTGTGTGCGCATGCGCGCGCTTGTATTTGTGTGTGTGCATGCGTGAGAGCCCGCGTGCGTGCGGGCGTGTGCGTGTGTGTGTGTGTGAGTGCACGCGTGTGTGTGTGTGTTTGAATGTGTGAGTGTGTGCACGCGTGAATGTGTGTTCACGCGCGTGAATTGGTGTGCGCACATGTGTGTGCGTGTGTGCGCGTGCACGTGTGTGTATCTGAGTGTGTGTGCGTGTGCGAGCGCATGCGCGTGTGCGTACCTGTGTGTGTGTGTGTGTGTGTGCGCGTGGGCGCGCGCACACGCACGCGCTCACGTGTCTGTTTGTGTGTTTGCATGTGTGTGTGTACACGCGTGCACGTGTGTGTGTGTGTGTGTGTGCACGGGTGTGTGTGTATGTGCACGTGTGTGTGTGTGTGTATGTGCACGTGTGTGTGTGTGTGTGTTTGCATGTGTGAGTGTGTGCACGTGTGTGTGTGTGTGTGTGTGCGCACACGCGTGAAACTGTGTAACACCCCCTTTCTATACCCTCAAAATAAACAATTAAATCATTTAGGCACAAATTCAAAATTTCATCAGAGTACATTTGCAACGTGGCATAAAAGGAAAATATCACATTATCATAAAAATTCCAACACATACAACACCTGCTCAAACGGATATGCAACAACAGGGTAGCACCCACAAGAAATATTTAGAACAAGGCGGAAATATCCAAATATTCCATAATTCTCCAAAACATATGTTCACATATACAATTATCATTCATCATGCTTACAAACATATCATCAGCAGATACATATACAGATGTATCACAAAAAAAAAATCAAAATAATTCCTATCTACCCGGTGCTACATATCAGAGCCGACCGACCAAAAAGGGAAGAAGCCACGCTTCAAAAAAATACCTCCAGCAATCTAATCTGCAATGCCTCATAGAGCATTAAAAGAAACAACAGAAGGGTGAGAAACGATATCATAATAACAATGCATATAAACATATATATATATATATATATATATATATATATATATATATATATATATATATATATATATATATATATATATATATATATATATATATATATATACATAATATCCAATATACGTCTTTCGCATTCTCACCGCAACTCACCTCGTCATACCGTACATCGCAATGTATTCACATTATCTATTTACAAATAGAACACCATGCATATACAATATGCGTCAACAATGTTTATATCAGTTCATAAACACACAAAACATACATATACATATATTCACACATACGTGTGTCTTCAAGCATACCAACATGCCAATAATCAACAATTCATATAAACATTTACAATTATGTTTATTCACCATACACCATGCAAGATGTCAACATGCAACTCATAGAGACCGACACACGACTCTATGCAGATGCAAATGCGGTACCGACTCATTTCAGCAGGTTCAATTGAAGAACCAAATAACCATCGCTCACACCCCATATGGGCACACGAGGTTCTGCAGATTCTACGCGGAATCAAAATAACCATCGCAACATACGAGGTTCTGCAAATCCACCGAGGGATCAATAATTAACCATCGCTCACACCCCACAAGGGCACACGAGGTTCTGCAGATTCACCGAGGAATCAATCGACACAAGAATGTATACCGTGATGCTTCACATGCAACATGACTCATGACACTCTTGAAATGCACACATGTTTACAAACATACTCGTGCATTCTACACATTCATCGCATATATTCATACAAACATCATAGATTTTTAATCAAGCTAAACAATACACATAAGTGCCCAAACGACCACAATTCATAATCTAGGATTCACGCCATACGGCTACCCACAACACATCACAAACCAGCATATAAGCTATTAAATCAAAGAAGGGTCAATCGTAACCGAGACCCCAAGCCACGACAGCACCACGCAACAGGGAAAATTCATCCTGCTATGTTCGCTACACGCTCGCCTAGTGAGCTGCTAGCGAGCGTTCGCTACCTCCTCGCCTAGCGAACTGCTAGCGAGCAAGAACAGAGGCTACAGACCTCGTTCGCTACCCCGTCCGCCACAGCGAACCTCCAGCGAGCTCCTCGCTACTCCCTTCGCTGCCAGCGAGGGACATTAAGATCTCACTGTCCCAAGTCTGGGACCGTTCGCTGCACACTCGCCTAGCGAGTTGCTAGCGAGCGTTCGCTGCGTGCTCGCCTAGCGAGCTGCTAGCGAGTCGCCTGGGAACAGCAACATTCAGTTCTGCTCCAACACCTCCAAACTCACCAAAATCACCCGATTAAATCCAAAGTTGTTCCAGTAGCCTTAGTCTAACATATATCGTCTAACCTACATCATCTAATCACGATTCTAACCGTTAAACAACGATTCCTTTCGATTAAACCAAATTCAACCTAAAATGGAAAGTGTAGAAAAACTACCAACAATCCAAAACAATCCAACAAAATCATACATGATTATACACATTGATAGAATAATAAAGTTTCACACCCTTACCCGATCAATCGAAAGTTTTGGTGATGATTTCTTGAAGTTCTAGGTTTTCCTCTCCTTTTCTCTTCACTTCCTCTTTCTTTCTCTTCTTTTTCTTTCTATCTTACTATATTTTCTCTTTTCCTCTCTTATCTCATAATTCTATTTCCTTCCTCTCAAATTCTTTCCACTCACTAATCAATCAATTCTCATAAAATTATCCACTTAACATAAATTCTAATGCCCAAAATACCCTCCGGCCTATTTTACTCGAAAACTCTCCAAACAGGTAAAAAAAAAAATAGCATAACATACCAACATAACATATTAACACATAATTTCCACGTTAAAATAAATAATTATCCAATTAAATCAAAAAGGACTCAATAAAATGGGAATCGGAATCGGGGCGTTACAACTCTACCTCACTTAGGAATTTTCGTCCTCGAAAATATTACCTGATTCGAACAGCTCAGGATGCGACTCACGCATCTTACCCTCCAATTTCCAAGTCATATTGCCTTCCGCAGCACCTCCCCATGCTACTTTTACAAGCGAAATATCCTTGCCTCTTAGGTTCTTAACTTCACGGCCCAAAATCATAACCGGTAAAACCTCAACCGTAAGATTATCTCTTACCTCCACCTCATCCATAGGAATCACATGTGACGGATCTGGAACATACTTCCGAAGTTGCGAAACATGGAACACATCATGCAAATTCGAAAGATTCGGAGGCAACGCCACACGATAAGCCACCGCACCAACTCGTGCAATAATTTGATACGGACCAATAAAACGAGAAGTCAACTTCTTCGACTTCAAAGCACGACCCACACCCGTAACCGGTGTAACTCTCAAAAACACATGGTCACCTTCTTGAAATTCAATATCCTTCCTTCTCTTGTCATGATAACTCTTTTGCCTATTCTGAGAAGCTTTCATCTTCTCTCGAATAAACTTCACCTTCTCCGTCGTTTGTTGTAGCATCTCCGGTCCAACTACCGATCTCTCTCCGGTTTCATGCCAACACAAAGGTGTTCGACATCTCCGACCATACAAAGCCTCAAATGGTGCCATACCAATACTTGCATGAAAACTGTTGTTGCAAGTGAACTCAATCAATGCCAAAAAGCTATCCCAAACACCATCTTGCTCGAGCACACAAGCACGCAACAAGTCCTCCAACGATTGAATCGTCCTCTCAGTTTGACCATCCGTCTGCGGATGATACGCCGAACTCAATCTCAACTTAGAACCTAAAGCCTTTTACAAACCTTCCCAAAATCTCGAAGTAAATCTAGGATCTCTATCCGACACGATACTCTTGGGAACTCCATGCAACTTCACAATCACCTGAACATAAATCTCGGCTAACTTTTCCAAAGGATAACTAATATCAATCGGAATAAAGTGAGCAAATTTAGTAAGCCTATCAACAATCACCCAAATAGCATTGTGACCTCTTTGCGTATTTGGTAAACCCGTAACAAAATCCATTGATATACTATCCCATTTCCATTCCGGAATATCCAACGGTTGCATCAAACCGCTAGGCTTATGATGTTCCATCTTAGACTTCTGGCAAGTCAAGCACGAATACACAAACCGAGCTACATCCCTCTTCAATCCGGACCACCAAAAGATTTTCTTCAAATCTTGATACATCTTATTCGCACCCGGATGAATACTCAAATTACTCCGGTGTCCTTCCTCCAATATCATCTTTCTCAAATCCATATCGTCGAGAATACAAATACGACCACGGAATCTCAAAACTCCAAAATTATCAACTTTAAAGTCCTCATTCTCATTCATCATCAAATCCACAAATTTCAAATCCAACTTTTGCTTTTCACGAACGGTAGCAAGAAAATCATTCGTAACATGCAACATACCAAGTTTCACACTTCTCGGCGTCATTTCACAAACCAAACTCAAATCTCTAAAATTCTCCAAAAGTTCCCATTCTCTTACCATCAATGTAGACATATGCACTAACTTCCGGCTCAAAGCATCGGCTACAACATTTGCCTTACCCGGATGGTAATTCAAACCAAAGTCATAATCCTTCAAAAACTCTAACCACCTCCTTTGCCTCATATTCAATTCCTTTTGTTCAAATAAATACTTCAAACTCTTGTGGTCGCTAAAAACTTCAAATCTCGCACCATAGAGATAATGCCTCCAAATTTTCAAAACAAAGACCACGACCGCCAATTCCAAATCATGCGTAGGATATTTCTTCTCATGCACTCTCAATTGCCTTGAAGCATAAACCACAACTTTACCATCTTGCATCAAAACACCGCCCAAACCGGACAAAGAAGCATCACAATAAACCACAAACGATTCCGTCGGATTTGGCAAAATCAAAACCGGCGCCGTTGTCAACCGTCTCTTAAGTTCAACAAAACTATTCTCACAATTAATGTCCCAAACAAAAGTCTTTCCCTTACAAGTCAATTGAGTCAACGGAAGTGTCAACTTCGAAAATCCCTCAATAAACCTCCGATAATAACCGGCCAAGCCCAAAAAGCTTCGGCTTTCCGTAACCGACTTAGGAGCCTCTCATTGCATCACCATATCAATCTTGGACAGATCAACATAAATACCATTACCAGAAATAACATGCCCAAGAAAACTCACTTCTGATAACCAAAACTCGCACTTGGATAACTTAGCATACAATTGCTTCTCCTTCAAAACTTGCAACACAACCCGCAAATACTCTTCATGCTCTTCTTGAGACTTAGAGTAAATCAAAATGTCGTCAATAAACACAACTACGAAACGATCCAACTGCTCATGAAAGATACAATTCATATATTCCATAAACACACCTGGCGCATTAGAAACTCCGAATGGCATCACAGAAAATTCATAATGACCATACCGTGTCCTAAAAGCCGTCTTTTGAATATCTTCTTCTTTAACACGAATCTAGTGATAACCTGACCTCAAATCAATCTTACTAAAAACACGGGCACCAACCAATTGGTCCATCAAATCATCAATTCTAGGAAGCGGATATTTATTCTTAATAGTCACCTTATTCAACTGCCGATAATCAATACATAACCGCATGCTTCCATCTTTCTTCTTTACCAATAATATCGGTGCACCCCAAGGAGAAACACTCGGCCTAACGAATCTCTTTTCCAATAAATCATTTAATTGTTTCTTCAACTCTACCAACTCCGATGCCGACATACGATACGGTGCCATCGAAATCGGTATAGTACCGGGAACTAGATCAATCGAAAACTCAACTCCCCTTTCCGGCGGTACATCCGTAATGTCCTCCAAAAATACTTCTGGAAAGTCACATACCATTGGAACCAAATCCAATTCAACCTTATTCTCTACCGACAGCGACGCAAACAAACAGAACACTTGAGCTTCATCCGCCAAAAGTTTCTTCAACTCTTTAGTGGATAGAAAACTCTCTTCCTCCTCATCTCCCAAAGATGGAAACCTCACCAACTTGTGATAACAATCAATATGAACTCTATTATACTGAAACCAATTCATACCCAAAATCACATCTAATCTTTCTAATGGCAAACACACCAAGTCCATAATAAAGTCCTTACCATACATGGTCAAGGGACAACTCAAACATACCAAAGACGTAGTTACCAACCCCGAAGCGGGCGTCTCAATAACCATATCACCACCACAAGAAGAAAAACACAAATCCAAACGCTTAGTGCACTCGAAAGAAATAAACGAATGAGTCACTCTGGTATCAATAATAGCAACTAAAGGCATATTATTAATAAAGCATGTACCTTTAATCAACCGATCCGAATTAGTAGTGTCTGCACCCGCTAATGCAAATACCTTCCCGCTTGACGGAGCTTGCTTTGCCTTAGTACACTTTGTACTAATATGACCAACCTCCCCACAGTTAAAACACTTAATCACATTCCTTCTACATTCAGTTGTAGCATGACCGAGACCACCACAGTTAGCACACTTTTCCCCAGCCTTCTTACACTCAAAAGATTTGTGCCCCACTTCGCCGCACCTATAGCACTTAATGGGACCAGAACTTCCTCCTCCGGATTTCTTGACAAAGTGTTCCCTATGCTTGCCTTTATCAGCAGGCGTCACATAAGGCCCACTCCTTACTGGTTGCTTCCCTCGCTTCTCATTCAAACTCTTATAGTGAGTAGAGCAAGCTCTACTATCCTCTTCGAAAATCCTACAGCATTCGGTTAAGTCCGAAAATCTTCGAATCCTCTGATATACCACAGCTTGCTTGATCTCCGGGCACAAGCCGTTCTCGTACTTAGTACACTTGGAAAATTCCGCCGTCACCGCATCATAGTGAGGATGGAATTTCACCAACTCCGTAAACTTAGCCGTGTAGTCAACCACGGACATGTTCCCTTGTTTCAATTCTAGAAACTCCATTTCCTTCTTTCCCTTCACACTCTCCAGATAATACTTCCTCAAAAATTCAGTGCGGAACAAATCCCAAGTTATTTCCTCATCATCAACTTCAAGAATTTGTCTTATGCCGACCCACCAGTCATCGGCTTCTTCTCTCAGCATGTGAGATCCAAGTCTCACCTTGTTCCCCTCAGCGCAATTCATAACTCTGAAGATCCTCTCGACCTCTTTCAGCCAAATCTGAGCATCGTCCGGATCAAACCTTCCTTTGAACACCGGCGGTTGATTCTTTCTAAACTCATCGTTAGCATTCACATTCGGCGCACCCTGCACCGCTCGAGCCATAACCTCCAATGCTGCAGCCATAGCGTTGTCATTACGACCAGCCATATTCTGATTATTCCCAAAAATAACAACAAAGTCAAACAACCGTTCAACCAACAAAACAGCGAGACAGATACAACTGACTCAACACTGGCTCTGATACCATTTAATATAACACCCCCTTTCTATACCCCCAAAATAAACAATTAAATCATTTAGGCACAAATTCAAAATTTCATCAGAGTACA
>CAWUDS030000844.1:0-20000 GCA_963859935.3 Lathyrus sativus | reverse complement strand
TTGTAACGCCCCGATTCTGAATTTCTCATTATTTTAGTGTGTATGTTGTAGTATTTTATTATTTGGAGAGTTTTGGGAATTAAGTAGAGAGTGTTTTAGGTAATCCTTGATTAGTAGTTATTTTGAGAGAAATAGAGTAGAAAGAGTATAAGTGAAAAAGAGGAAGAATAGAGAGAATAGAAACCAAGAGGAAAGAAAAAGAATAGAAAGAAAGGAAGAGAAGAGAAAAGAGGAGAAAAATCTAGAATCATCAAGAATCCACTTCTAAGCTTTCGATTGATCGGGTATGGGTGTGAAACTTTATTATTCTTGCAATGTGTATGATTATGTGTGTTCTTGTTGGTTTTGTTTTGGATTGGAGAGAGTTTTGCTCATTTTTCATTTTAGGGCATAATGAGTTTAATCGGTAGAACGAATGTTTTATCGGGTAGAATCCGATGTAAGTGATGTAGAATAGTCAGGGTTTGATAGACTAAGGCTATTGGAACTGATTTGATGAGAATCAGTTAGTTTTGGAGAGATTGTGGAATTCTAAACAGTGGGAAAATTCTGAGTTCGCAGACACTCGCTAGCACGTTTGCTAGGCGAGCTGGTCGCGAACGTTCGTTGAGCGAGCAGTAGCGAATGGTCTCAGACTTGGACAAAATGCATGTTGTGGTGTTCGCTGGTAGCGAATGGGGGTAGCGAAGGTTCGCTAGGGGTTCGCTGAGTGAGAGAGGTAGCGAACAAAGTCAGAGACTTCTGTTTGCCTTCGCTAGCTTGTTCGCTAGGCGAACAAGTAGCGAATACTCGCTAGGAGTTCGCTAAGCGAATAGGTGGCGAACGTGGTAGGTTGTGTATTTCTCTAATGTTTCCATCCGAGGTCGGGTTTCCGACTTAACTTTGATTATTTTCTTGCTCGAGGCATCGGTCATGCTGAGTTGTGTTGTGTTGTGGGTAGCCGTATGGCGTGAATCCTAGATTATGAATTATGGAATGTGTATGTGGCCGTTTGGCAATTTTGTGCAATTGTTCGAATTAAATGGAATTGCATGGTAATATTGATGTGAATGTGCATAACTGTATGTACTTGTGTGATGTGAAGAATGCTTGAATATGTTTGTAAACATGTGTGCATTTTGTGAGTGTTTAGAGTCGTGTTGCATGTGTAGCATCATGATTGCATTCTTGTGTGTCTGATCCCGCGTAGGATCTACAGAAACGATCGTGTGCCCTTGTGGGGTGCGAGCGATGGTTTAGTTACTTTGATCCCTAGGAGGATCTGCAGAAACGATAGTGTGCCCTTGTGGGGTGTGAGCGATGGTTTATTTTGATTCCGTGGAGAATCTGCAGAACAGTTGTGTGCCCTTGTGGAGTGTGAGCAACCGGATTGTGTGCCCGTGTGGAGTGTGAGCAGTCCTGAAACATCGTGTGCCCATGTGGGGTGTGAGCGATGGGTGAATATCGTAGGCCCGACGGGGAGTTACTTCGGTAACGAGCGATGGTTCCATTTTGGTTCTTCAATTGAACCTGCTGAACGAGTCGGTACCGCATTTGCATCTGCATAGAGTCGTGAGTCGGTCTCTATGAGTTGCATTATCATCTTTATATGATGTTTTGGTGAAATAAACATAATTGTAAATATTTAAGTGAAATGCTATGAATTGTGAAGCATGAATTAGTGAATGTGATTGATTATGTACGTGTACATGGTGATGTGTTGTAACCAGTTGTGGTGAGAAATGTGAATTGCATGTATGTTATAATTGTGTTTTATGATATATATAATTTTATGCATTGTCTGTTATGATAATGTTTCTCACCCTTCTGCTTTTTCATAATGCTCTATGAGGCATTGCAGAGTAGGATGCTGGAGGTCTTTGGTGAAGCGAGTCTTCATTTCTTTTGGTCAGATGGCTCTGATATGTAACACTGGTTAGTTAGGAATTGTTTGATTCTTTTGTGATACATCTGTGCATGTATCTGTTGTCGAATGTTTTGTAAACTTAACTGATGAATTGAATTAATCTGAATGATGTACATGATGTTTATGTTAATGAAATGATTTCAATGTTTAGATGTTTCCGCTTTATTCTAAATGTTGATACGTGGGTTTTAAGCGTTATGCTTTGTTTTTAGTTGAGATTTACCCCTTTTGTTACATATCTTTATGAGCAGGTATTATTTATGTTTCGTCTCGATGATAATGTGATGCGCCTCTTTTATACCATGTTATAATTGTACTCTGATGAAAATTTATAAATTGCTTAAATGATTTAATTGTTTATTTTGGGGGTATAGAAAAGGGGGTGTTACATATGTGCATACGCGCGCGTGTGTGTGTGTAGGCATATGCGTGTGTGTGTGAGAGAGAGAGAGAGATAGAGAGAGTGTATGTGCGCACGTGTGTATATGTGTGTGTGTGTGGGTGTATGTGCACGCGCGTATGCGTGTGCATTTGTGTGTGTGTGTGTGTGTGTGTGTGTGTGTGTGTGTGTGTGTGTGTGTGCACGTGTGTGTTTGTTTGTGTGTGCGCACGAGCGTGCGCTTGTGTGTGTGTGTGTGTGTGAGTGTGTTTGCACGCGTGCGCACGCGTGTGTGTGTGTATGTGTGTGTGCACGCACGTCGGTGTGTGCGCATGACTGTGCGCGTGCATATATGTGTCTGTGGGTGTGTGTGTGTGTCTGTGCACGCGTGTGTTCGTGTGTGTGTGCGCGCACGCGTGTGTTTGTGTGTGTGAGTGTGAGCACGCGTGCGTGCGTCCGAACGTACGTGCGAGCGGGCGGGCGTGTGTGCATGCGTGTGTGGGTGTGGCAGCAAGCGCGCACGCGGGTTTGTGAGTGAGCACGCGTGTGTGTTTATATGCGCGCACACACGCGCACGTGTCTATGTGTGCGTGCACACGTGTGTATGTGTGTGCGCAAGGGTGTAAGTGTGTACGTGTATGTGTGTGTATGTGCACGCGCGTGTGTGTGTCTGTTTGTGTGTGTGTGTACACATGTGTGTGTGTGTGTATATGTTCGCACGTGCGTGTGTGTGTGTGCGCACGTGCGCGTTTGTGTGTGTATGTGTGTGTGTGTGTGAAAGAGAGAGAGAGAGAGAGTATGCGCACGCGCGCGCGTGTGTGTGTATGCACATGTGTGTGTGTGTGTGTGTGTGTGTGTGTGTGTGTGTGTGTGTGCGCGTGTATGTGTGTATGTGCACGCGCATTTTTGTTTGCACGCATGTGTGTTTGTACGTCTGTGTTTGTGCGTTTGTGTGTGTGTGTGCACACGTGTGAGAGAGAGAGTGTGTGTGTGTGTGTGTGTGCGCACGCGCGTGTGCGTTTGCATGTGCGTGCGTGTGTGTGTGTGCGTGTGCGCGTGTGTATGTGTGTATGTGCACGCGTGTGTGTTTGTACATCTGTGTGTGTGTGTGCGTTTGTGTGTGTGTGCACACGTGTGTGTGAGAGAAAGAGAGAGAGTGTGTGCGCACGCGCGTGTGCGTATGCATGTGCGCGCGCGTGTGTATGTGTGTATGCGTGTGTGCAAGCGCGTTTATGTATGTGTGCTCGCGTGTCTGTGTGTCTGTGTGTGTGCGTACGTGTGTGCGTGTGTGTGTGTGCGCGTGTATTTGTGCGTGTGTGCAGGCACGTGTGTGAGAGAGAAAGAGAGTGTGTGTGTGGACACGTATGTGTGTGGGTGTGGGTGTGTTTGTGTTTGTGTGCACTCGTGTGTGTGTGTGTGTGTGTGTGTGCGCGTGTGTGCATGCGTGCGTGTGTTTGTGTGTGTGTGTGCGTGAGCGCGTACGTGCGTGCGTGTGTGTGTTTGTGTGTGTGTGTATATGTATGTGTGTGTGTGTGTGCACGTGTGTTTGTGTGTGTGCGTGCGTGAATGGGTGAGTGCTTGCATGCGTGCGGGCGTGTGTGTGTGTGGGTATGCGCGTACGCGTGTGTATCTGTGTGCGCGCTGTTGCACCCCAAATTTTGACCACCTTAGATCCTCATTATCATTCTAGAAACATGCATCATATGTTTATTTAACCTTAACCCAATCCAAGTTTTCTTTGTTGAGTTACAGACGAATTAGGGTTTCGCGCGGTCGGAATCGAAGAAAGGTGTGTGTGGTCAATCAAGGGTTTGAATGAATTTAAAACATGAGGAAGTTGAAATATGCAACACGAGGTCAAAAGATAAATCAATTTGAAGTTGTTGCGCCAAAATCGAGAACAGTGCAGTATGGACACCCGATTAGGGTTTTTTACTGATGAAAAGTCAACTGTGGTTTGACTTTTGTGATAGAAGGTGTTTTCAAGAGGGAATTGTAATCCCTAAAGTTCATATGGCCTAATGGAACCTACTCAAGAAAAGACTCAGGAAGTCCAGAACATCCACAGACGACTCGGTAGCCACCGATCGATCGCGCCGACGACCAAAAATCGGCTTTTCAAATTTAAGGATTGGGACTTCAAGATGTGAATCAAAGTTGTTCCATATGTCAATGTAAGCTCACTCATAAAATTTCATGGTCATTTGATCAAAAATGGAGGGATAATCGGAAAAATCAGAAAATTAGGGTTTCAAAAGGGGCTAAACCCTAACTCCTTAACCACACACTCAATTGAGTTGGTTCCAAGCTCATTGGAAATCTCTTGACAAGTCCTACAAAAGTCCCATACTAGTCCACAGCCAGAAAATGCATACTTTTTGAGATAGAAGCAAAAACATTCCTAGAAGGGAAAATAACTTAGAAAATTTCTAAGTTATTTTCACTTTAAAAGCTTGTGTGCAGCCAACTTTGAGGGGATTTTTCACCTAGTTCTAATTGGAGTTTGATTCCTTGACAAAAATGAATGTTTTATAGCTATGTGAGGGCTTTCTAAATTATACTAGAACATCTCAAGAGGAGTTATGAGCAGAAAGTTACATAGGTGCAAAGTTGGAGGTTTCACATGTTAAGTCCCACATTGGCTGAATTTTCAAAATGACTTACTTCACTAAATCTGCCAAAATTTCTTGATTCAACTTGTTGCATGTGATATATCAGATGTGTGTAGCATGAAGCAAGAGCAAGTTGTGGAGAAATATCACAAAATCAAAGGATTGAGTTCATTGCCATGCAAGTGGGCAAGTGGACAATTTGAATTCTCCAAGCATGAGGTGGAAAGGTAAAGGTTGTACCAGCCCCTTCCCTATGGTTTCTAGGCTGCAAATCATCTCAGAAATTCAGTAGAAATGTTGACAAAAGGGGTCTTGCATCAGAATAAGTGGAAAACCCTCCAAGGGAGGTTTGCTCCAAAATATCCAAAACTTGCTTCATAGTGAAGAAAGGTCCCTAGCAAGCACCTCAATCTATTTTCCTATAAAAAGGAGGTCTCATTCACCTCATTCCACACACAATCCATCTGAAAAAACCTACAAAGAAGCTCTGTCATTACAATTCCTTGACCTTGCTTCAAAATCTCAAAAACACAAAATTCACAAAAAACACTCAAAGTGGTCATGAAGTGAAATCTGCCCAAATTCATTTCTATCCTTTCCAACACCTCAACCACCCTCCAAACAAATTTTAAATAACATATAGAAGGTGTGTAATCCATTAAACCACCAAGAAACCTCAAAAATCAGAAAGTCAAACTCCTACCCATCATACTTTGACCAAAAGCCACAAAAATCACCAAACTTTGTTCTAAACCTTTCCTTGAGGTTTTGAACATCCACACACCTCATAAGTACCATATCTCAACTATTCAAACACTCACCAACCATTAAAAACTCACACCTTGTCTTTTGGCATTGAAAGTGCATTGTTGCTTAAAGGTGAAGAAAGGTTCAAAAGCAAAAAGTGAGGGAAATCATCTCTGGTTTTCTCAACTGTTTTTAACTTGTTCAAAAGGTTCATCAAGAGGTATGTGACTGGTTTTTATTGGCTTTTACATTAGGTTTCATGAATTGGCATATTTGAGCATCATGTATAATTTTGAACTTTGAATATCATGTTGTTTTATGACATCCTGATGTTGCTGCTACACATGGACATTATGTGTGCCTAGACATGTTTTATACTGCATATGTATGTTGTTCTTGTGTTTGTATGCCTTGAATTTGCTGCTTATGATGGAAACACATTGCTGTTGCATTTTGAACACAAGGGTGGGCAGTCACATGGCCATGAGGTTAAGAACAGGTTTGTCTATCAGTTTATTCATTTAAAACTGCTTACTATCATGTGTTAGGTGTGTATGTGTGCCTGGACTAGCCAGTTTTTGCCCTAGGGGGTTTTGAGTTTTGTCCCTGCTTGGTTAAAGCACTAATATGCTTGCTCTCAAAACCAGATTTCTATTCAGTCCCATTTAAGCCTTGTTGCTTGCTTGAACCTCATCAAATAGGTGTATGTGTGATGTATGTATGATTGCCTTGCTAAAATATTACTCACTCTTGGATTCCACATGACCATTGCACTTGCATTCTTCACATATTTTCAAGCATAACATCAGTTCTGGTTTTTGATACACTTTAATCTCATTTAGTTGTTAAAACATCTATATACATCATTTTAAACATGCCTAAAACCTGGTTTAAGTGTTATAACAATTAATGTAGATTTTGAATTTCAAGTGTATGTTTTCAAGCACTTCCTTGCATATCACATGACAGATTTTGTTCCAATGCATTTCTACTTAAAACACTTGTCTAGACACCTCAAATATATCATTTTAAATATGTTCAAACATTCACTTAAGTGTTAGAGCAAGTATTCTAAGTTTTCACTTTCAAAATGCAAGTTTCACATACATTTTTGCAAATCACTTGCCATCTTCTCATGCTGTCAATTTTAATGATGTTCAAGGGTCTAGACTCATTTCATATGATATATTAGAGGTGTAGGACATATCAATCTGAAGTAGAAAGCCATGAAACCAAACTGTCAAAACTCATCTTGAAAATGTCACATTTTGTACTTAACTTCCAATGGTGGAAGTTATGTGTTATTTTTGACTTTTTTTTTCAAAAATGTCACTTTTTGCTCAAATTTGCAATTGTTATGCTAACTGCTATGCTAGTTGATTTTTCTCACATGTAAAGATTGGAACATCTCATATTGGTCATTTGTAACATGTTTGCATAATCATTTCATTAAAAATCACTCTGTCATGAAAAATCACCCACCAAAATGCATGATCACACACAAAGAATGCACTTTCAATACCAAAACCTTACACTGTCAATACAACCTCTAACTTTTAATCAAAACTCATTCCTTAACATATATTAGAGGTGTACAGAAGGTTTTTGTGATCACTACTTGTCTAAGACTGAAATGCTTAATGTTCATGCATAATCTATGTCATTATTGCATATCACATGTGAACTTCCATAACAGTTCAGTTTCAGCCCCAAGAAGGATTTAGACTTATTCATTTCCACTTACCTATGATGTGTGTACATTTGTTATGGTTTGAGTATGAGTGTATGAGACTTTTCACTTGAAGATGCAATTTTTGAGCCTAAAAGAGAGGCACTATCGGGTTTTGCAGAGGGATAAGAATTTGGGAAAACTGAGACCACTATCATGTTCCTTGTTCAATTCTATCCCAAATCCATATAAATTTTGTTCCATTCCGATAAACGGTTAGGGAGATACGATACGAAACGTAAATGCTCGGTTTATGCTTTCTTGCCCAACCTGTCATGAAACTTACCCTTATAATTAATTAGGGGTGGCTTCATCAATGGATGTATATCCACCCCAGTGGTAAGACCATATTGCCAAACGCACCTTGTACCCCATGTTCTTGAGTTCAACCCCTGAGGAGGGCGACTCTTTTATCCATTTTCGTGATTTTTTACATAAACTTCAAAAATTCGTATCTCACTCGTTTTTCGTCCGTTCTTTTTCTGTTGTGCTCGTATTAATGTGTACTTTCATGTAATGTTTTTATTTTTCATGTTTGCACATTTTATCACTTACTTTGTTTAGGTGTACGTTGTGCGCATTTACGCGATCGCGTACGTAGTTGCAGATAAATGTTCATGTGGTTCCTCATGATATTTTTCTTGATAATTGTTTGAATCCATGTATATACATGTTAGTTAACATGCTAGGATTTATTTCTTGGTTGTTACCGTTTTTTTCATCTGTTAATTTTTCAAGTGCGAGCTGCCGTCGCAGTATCGGTTGTTTACATATGTTAACTGTTATCAACATGTTCCACTCTTACCATCTCTTATCATTTACTTGTTTGTCACCATAAGCATGCTTTATCTGGATTGTTATCTTGTTTAGCATTTTATTTTCCTTTTGTCCCCAAGCGACGAAACTCATTAGTTCTCGTCCAAATCACCTCCCAGTCTCCCTCCAAAGGAAGGTCTGTCCACTTGACCCTCAATGTCATGAACGATTCAATCACACTCTCTTGACTTTGTTAAGTCATTTTTCACCTTAAATTAGAAACCTTAGACTTTTCTTAAGTCTAAAAGACCCGCCCGTACTAGGAGCGTTCTTCAACTAGAACCCTAGGAAAGAGTTCGTCAACTCTGTGTAAGAATCATCGTCATGATCTCTTACTTCCCCCTGTTACAAATTAGATTAGGGAGTTTTGTCAAACTCCACACAAATATTGTCGTGTTTGTTCCCCATTGAACCTTGATCGTCATCAAGTGTTCTTTTCCCTTGTGAGGTGAACTACGATTGCTCTGATTCTATCCTAGTCAGGATACGTAGGCATAAGGTGCGATGCCTTTGCGAGCAAACTTAGAAAACCACTTAGGCCTTTTTATTTATTTTATCTCAATTCTCAATCCTTAAACCATAGTGCACAATTCACAAACTTAGCAAGTAATTAAACAAAAGGTTCCTGTAGAGTACTACAGATATTTAGGGTGCTAATACCTTCCCTAAATATAACCAACCTCTGAATCCCCGAATCTCTTAAAGCGTTGTTGTCACATCGCGAAAAAGGTTTTTCTTTCTTGAGACCTTTCCTTTGGATAAATTAAAGACCGGTTGTAAAAAGAAATACGGTTCAAGTTAATTAATAGCTTGATATCCAATTTTCACCGCAACACGCACGCACGTGTGTATGCGTGAGAGAGAGAGTGTGTGTGTGTGTGCGCACGGGTGTATATATGTGCGTGTGTGTGTAAGTACGTGCACGCTCGTGTGTGTGCGCATTTGAGTGTGTCCGCGCACGTGTGTGTGTTTGTGTGTGCACACGTGTGTGTGTGTGTGTGTGTACGAGAGAGAGAGTGTGTGTGTGTGTGTGTGTGTGTGTGCACGGGTGTATATATGTGCGTGCGTGTGTGAGTGTGTGTGTGTGTATGTGCACGCGCATGTGTGTGTCTTTGTGTGTGTGTGCGTGCGTTTGTGTGTGTGTTTGTGTGTGCGTACGTGTGAACGCATGTGTGTGTCTGTGTGTGTGTGTGTGTGTGTGCGCGCGCGCACGTGTGCCTGTGTGCGCGTGTCTGTGTGTGTGTGCGCACGCGTGGGTGAGTGTGTGGGGGCGCTCGTGCGCGTGTGTTTGTTTGTATGTGCGCGCTTGTATTTGTTTGTTTGAGCACGTGTGTGTGTGCGCGCGCGTGTGTGTGTGTTTGCACACGCGTTTGTGTGTGCGTGTGTGTCTGTGTGTGCGTGTATGTCTGTGTGTGTGTGTGTTTGTGGGTGTATGTGTGCAAGTGTTTGTGTGTGAGAGAGAGAGAGTGTGTGCACGTGTGTGTGTGTGGATGTGTGTGTGCGTGTGTGTATCTGTGTGCCCGCACGTGTGTGTGTGTGTGTGTGTTTGCGTGTGTGTGTGTGTGTGAATGTATGCGTGCATGCGTGCCTGCGTGTGTGTTATCACGCGCGCGCTCCCGCGTGTGTATGTGCGGGGGGGCGGGGGGGGGGGGGGGGGGGGGGGGGTGAGCGCACACGCGCGTGTGTTTGTGTGTGTGTGCGCACGTGTGTGTTTTTGTATGCATTTGTTTGTGCGTTTGTGAATACGGGAGTGCGTGCGTGTGTGTGAGTTAGGGCGAATGCGGGCGCGCGCGCGTGTGTGCGTTTGTGTTTGTGTGTTTGTGCGCACGCATGTGTGTTTGTGTACGCATGTGGGTGTGTGTACGCACGTGCGTGTATGTGGGCATGCGTGTGTTGTGCACGCGCGTGTGTTTGTGTGTGTGTGTGTGTTTGTGTGTGTGTGTGCGCATGTTTGTATATGTATGCGCACGTGCGTGCATGCGTGTGTGTGTGTGAGAGAGAGAGAGATAGAGTGTGTGTGCGTACGTGTGTGTGTGTGTGTGGGTACACGCGCGCGTGTTTGTCTGTATGTACGTGTGTGTGTGTGTGCGTGTGTGTGTGTTTTTGCGCGCACGTGTTTATGTGTGTGTGTTTGCGTGTACGTGTGTGCATAGGTGTAAATGTATGCACGTGCGTGTGTGTGCGCACGTGCGTGTATATGTGTGCATGTATGTGTGTGCGTGTGTGTGTATGCGTGTGTGTGTTTGTGCATGTGTGTATGTGCACGCATTGGTGTGCATGGCTGTGCGCGCGCGCACGTGTGTGTGTGTGTGGGAGAAAGAGAGTGCGCACACACATGTGTGTGTGTGTCTTTGTGAGTGTGCAGTCGCGTGTGTGTGCGCGTATGCGCTTGTGCGTGCGCGCGCGTGTGTGTGTGTCAATATGTGTGTGTGCGTACGTGTGTGCGTGCGTACGTGTGTGTTTGTGTGCGCGCGCATGTGTGTGTAGGTGTGTGTGTTCGCATGCGCGCGCGCCCTTGTTTGTTTGTGTGTGTATGGGCGAGCGCATGTTCATGCGCGTGTCTGTGTGTGCGTGGGTGTGTGTGCATGTGTGTGTGTGTGTGTGTATATGTATGCACACGTGCGCGAGTTTGTATGTTTGTGTGTGCATCCGTGAGTGCGTGCATACGGGTGGGCGGGCGTGTGCATGTGTGTGTTTGCATGTGTGAGTGTGTACACACGTGTGTGCGTGTGCACACGCGTGAATGTGTGTGCGCGAACGTGCGTGTGTGTGTGTATGTGTGTGCATGTGTGTGTATGTGTGTGTGTGTGCACGTGTGTGTGTGTGTGTGCGTGTGTGCGCGCATGCGCGCGTGCGTACCTGCATGTGCGTGTGAGTGCACACGTGTGTGTGTGCGCGTGGGAGCGTGCACGCGCACGCTCTCGCTTATCTGTGTGTGTGTGTAAGTGCATGTGTGCGTGCGGGTTTGTGTGTGTGTGTGTGCACGTGTGTGAGTGTGTACGCGCACGCGTGTATTTATGTGTGTGTGTGTGTGTGTGCGCGCATGCACGCGCGCGTGTCTACGTTTGTGTGTGTGTGTGCGTGTGTGTGAGTGTATATGCACGCGCATGTGTTTGTGCAAGCGCGTGTGTTTGTACATCTGTGTGTGTGTGCTTTTGTGTGTGTGTGTGTGTATGTGCGCATGTGCGTGTTTGTGTGTGTGTGTGTGTGTGTGTTTGTGTGAGAGAGTGAGTGAGCGCACGCGTGTGTGTCTGAGTGTGTACGCACATATGTGTGTGTGTGTGTGAATGCGCGTTTGTATGTTTGTGTTTGTGTGTGTGCGTGTGTGTATGTGTTTGTGTGTGTGTGGGTACGTGCGTGCGTGTGTGTGTGTGTGTGTGTGCGCGTGTGTGCGTGTGTGTGTGCGCATGTGCATGTTTGTGTGTCTGTGTGTGTTTGTGTGAGAGAGTGAGTGAGCGCACGCGCGTGTGTTTGTATGTGTGTGCACATATGTGTGTATGTGTGTGTGTGTGTGTGTGCATGCGCGTTTGTGTGTTCGTGTTTGTGTGTGTGCGTGTGTGTATGTGTTTGTGTATGTGTGGGTACGTACGTGCATGGGTGTGCGTGTGTGTGTGCGTGTGTGCGCGCGCACGTGTGTTTATGTGTGTTTGAGTATGTGTGAGAGAGAGAGTATGCGCACGTGTGTGTGTATGTATTTGTGTGTACGTGTGTGTGCGTATGCGCACGTACGTGTTTGTGTGTGTGCACGTGCGGTTGTATGTGTGTGTGTGTATGTGTGTGTGTGTGTGTGCGTATGTGTGTGTGTGTCTGTGCACGCGTGTGTTTGTGTGTGTGTGTGTGTGTGTGTGTGTGCACGTATATGCGTGTGTGTGTGTGTGTGTGTGTGAGTGTGTGTGAGCGCGCGCGTGTAAATGTGTGTGTGTGTGGGTGTGCATGTGTGTGTGCATGGGCGCGCGCACGTGCTCGCTTGTTTGTGTGTGCGTGCGTGTGCGTGCATGTGTTTGTGCACGCGCGTGTGTTTGTGCACGCGCGTGTGTTTGTGTGTGCGTGCGTGCGTGTGTGCAAGCGCGCGTGTGTCTGTTTTTGTGTGTGCCTCTGTGGGTGCACGCGTGTGTGTGTGTGTGCATGCATGTTTGTGTTTTCGTGTATGTGTGTGTGCGTGTGTGTATGTGTCTGTGTGTGTGTGTGTGCGCGTACATGTGTGTGTGTGTGTGTGTGTGCGTGCGTGTGTGTGCGTGTGTGTGTGTGTGTGTGTGTGCACACATGTGTGTTAGCGCGCATGCGCGCGCAGGTGTATGTGTGTGTTTGTTTGTATGTCTGTGTGTGTGTGGGAGAGAGAGAGTGTGCGCACGCGTGTGTATGTGTGTTTACGTGTACGTGTGTGCGTGTATGTGTGTCTGTGCACGCGCGTGTGTATTCATGTGTGTGTGTATGTGTGCATGTGTATACGTGTGCGCACGTGTGTTTGTGCATTTTCACGCGTGTGTTTGTGTGTGTGTGCGCGCACGTGAGTGTGTGTGTGTGTGTGCGCGGGCGTGCGCGCGCTCGAACGTATGTGCGTGCGTACGGGCGTGTGTGCGTGTGTGTGTGGGTGTGGCCGCTCGCGCACGCTGAAGCCTATGAGTACGCGCACGCGTGAGTGTGGGTGTGCGTGCATTCACGCGCGTGTGTGTGTGTGTATATGTGCACGTGTGTGTGTCTGTGTGTGTGTGTCTGTGTGTGTGTGTGTGTGTGAGAGAGAGAGAGAGAGTATGTGTGTGTGCGTACAGGTGTAAGTGTGTGTGTGTGTGTGCGTGCGTGTGTGTGCGTATGTGCACGCGTATATGTGTGTGTGTACGTGTGTGCGTGTGTGTGTATGTGTGTGTGCGCACGAGTGTGTGTGTATATTCATGCATGCGCGCGCGCTCGTTTGTGTCTGCACGTGTGTGTGTGTGAGAGAGAGAGAGAGAAAGAGAGAGTGTGTGCACGCTTGTGTGTGTGTTTAGGTGTGCGTGTGCGTGTGTGTGTCTGTGTGCGTATGTGTGTGGGTATGCACGCGCGCGCGTGTGTTTGTGTGTCTATGTGTGTGTGTGTGTGTGTGTGTGTGTGTGTGAGTGTGTCTGCAGGAGCGTGTGTGTGTGAGCACGCGCGCGTGTGTTTGTGTATGTGTGCGCACGCACGTGTGTGTGTGTGAATCTGCGTGCACGTATTTGTGTGTGTGCGTGTGTAGGTGTGTGTGTGCGTGCGTGTATGTGTGTGCACGCACGTGTTTGTGTGTGTGCACGTGTCTGTGTGCGTGCGTGCACGCGTGTATGTGGGGGCGCGCACGCATGCCCACATATCTGTATGTGTGCGTGCGCACATGTGTGTGTGTGTGAGAGAGAGAGAGAGAGAGAATGTGTGTGTATGCATGCGTGCGCACGTGTCTTTGTGTGTGCGTGCGCACGTGTCTGTGTGTGCACGTGTCCATGTGTGCGTGTGTGCGCGTGTGTGCGTGTGTGCACGCACGTGTGTTTGTGTGTCTATGCACGTGTGTGTGTGTGTGTGTGTGCACGTGCGTGAGTGTGTGAGTGTACACATGTTTGTGTGTGTATGAACACGTGCGTGAGTGTGTGTGTGTGTGTGAGAGAGAGAGAGTGTGTGTGTGTGTGTAAGGACGCGCGCACGCCTGTGTTTTTGTGCATATGTGTTTTTTTTTTGTGTGCGTGCGTGCGTGTGTGTGTGTATGTGCTTGCGTGTCTGTGTATGTGCGTGCATAAGTGCGTGCGTGCGTACGTATGTGCGTGTGTGTGTATGTGCGTGCGCCCTTGTGTGTTTGTGTGTGTGTGCGTGGGCGCGCGCATGTTCGCGCGTGTGTGTGTTTGTGTATGCGTGTGTGGGTGTGTGTGCACGTGTGTGTGTGTGTGCATGCGTGAGCGCGTGCGTGCGGGCGGGCGGGTGTGTGCGTGTGTGTGTGTGCGTGAGTGCACGCGCGTGTGTATTTTTGCATGTGTGAGTGTGGGCACGTGTGTGTGTGTGTGCACACGCGTGTTGGCATGGTCGCACACGTGTGTGAGTGTGCGTGTGCGTGCACGTGTGTGTGTGTGTGTGTGTGTGCATGTGTGTGTGTGTATGCACATGCGTGTGTGTGTGCGTGCCTGCGTGTGTTTGCATGGGCGCGCGCAAGCGCTCGCTTGTCTGTGTGTGTGTGTGTGTGTATGTGTGTACGTGCACGCGCGTGTGTTTGTGCAACTGTGCGTGTGTGTGTGTGTGTGTGCGTGTGTGTGTGTGTGTACACATGTGTGTGTTTGTGATAGAGAGAGAGAGAGAGAGAGTGAACACACGTGCGTGCATTTGTGTGCGCGCGCATGTGTGTGTGTGCATGCGCATTTGTGTGTTCTTGTATGTGTGTGTGTGCGCGTGTATGTGTGTGTGTGCATATGTGCGTGTGCGCGTGCTTGCATTTGTGTGTGTGCGCGCGTGCTTGCGTGTGTGTGTGTGTGTGTGTGTGTGTGTGTGTGTGTGTGTGTGTGTGCACGCATGCGTGTGTGCGCGCACGTGTGGGTGTGTGTGTGAGAGAGTGTGTGTGCACGTGTATGTGTGTGTGTGTTTGTGTGTACGTGTGTGCGTGTGTCTGCACGTGCGTGTGTATGTGTGTGTGTGTGTGTGTGTAAATGTGTCTGTGTCTGTGCTCGCATGTTTGTGTTTGTGTGCATGCACATATGTGCGTGTGTGTGTGTGAGTGTGCGCGTGCGCGCGTGCGGGCGGGCGTGTATGCGTGTGTATGTGGGTAAGGCCGCACGCGCGCGGGTATGTGTGTGAGCACGCGCGTGTGTGTGCTTGCACGCTCGTGTGTGTATATGCTTGCACGCACGCGCGCGTTTCTGTGTGTGCATTCGCATGTGTGTGTGTGTAAGTGGGTGTTTGTGTGAGAGAGAGAGAGAGAGTCTGTGTGTGTGTGTGAGGGTGCACGGGTGTAAGTGTGTGTGCGTGTATGTGTATGTGTATGTGCACGCGCGTGTGTGTGTGTGTGTGTTTGCACGTGCGTGTGTATGTGTGTGTGTGTGTGTGTGTGTGTGTGTGTGCACGTGTGTGAGTGTGTACGTATGTGTGTGAGAAAGAGTGAGAGTGTGCACACGGGTGTAAGTGTGTGTCTGTGTGTGTATGTGCACGCGCGTGTGTGTTTGCATATGTGCGTGCGTGTGTGCACGCGCGTGTGCGTTTGTGTGTGTGTGTGTGCGTTTGTGTGTGTACGCGCGCGTGTGTGTGTATTTGTGCATGCGCGTTTGTGTGTTCGTGTATGTGTGTGTGCGTGTGTGTATGTGTTTGTGTCTGTGTGTGTGTGTGTGTGTGTGCGCGCGTACATATGTGCGTGTGTGTGTGTGTATGCGCGTGAGTGCGTGTGTGCGTGTGTCTGTGTGTGTGCGTGCGCGCGCACATGTATGTGTGTGTGTTTGTGTTTGTGTGTGTGAGAGAGAGAGAGTGTGCGCATGTATGTGTATGTGTGTTTGCGTGTACGTGCGTTTGTATGTGTGTGTCTGTGCACGCGTGTATGTATGCACGTGCGTGTGTATATGTGTGTGTGTATGTGTGGGCATGTGTGTGTGTGTGTGCGTGTGTGTGTGTGTATGTGCATGCGTTTGTTTGTGTGTGTGCGCGCATGTGTGTGCGCGTGTGTATGTGCGCGCATGCGGGCGCTCGAACGTACTTGCGGGCGTGTGTGCGGGCGAGCGGGCGTGTGTGCATGGTTGCGGCCGCCCGCGCGCGCTGTTGTGTGTTTGGGCACGTGTGTTTGTATTTATGCACACGCGTTTGTGTGGGTGTGCATGCACGCATGTGTGTGTATGTGTGTTTGAGTATGCGTGAGAGAGAGAGAGTATGCGCACTTGTGTGTGTATGTGTGTGTGTGTGTGTATTTGCATGTACGTGTGTGTGCGTGTGCGCACGTGCGTGTTTGTGTGTGTGCGTGTGTGTGTGTGCACGGGCGATTGTATGTGTGCGTGTATATGTGTGTGTGTGTGTGTGCGTATGTGTGTGTGTGTGTCTGTGCACGCGTGTGTTTGTGTGTGTGTGTGTGCACATATGTGCGTGTGTGTGTGTGTGTGAGCGCGCGCGTGTAAATGTGTGTGTGTGTGCATGGGCGCGCGCACGTGCTCGCTTGTTTGTGTGTGCGTGCATGTGTCTGTGCACGCGCGTGTGTTTGTGTGTGCGTGCGTGCGTGAGCGCAAGCGCGCGTGTGTCTGTTTTTGTGTGTGCTTCTGTGGGTGCACGCGCGCGTGTGTGTGCGCATGTATGTTTGTGTTTTTGTGTATGTGTGTGTGCGTGTGTGTATGTGTCTGTGTGTGTATGTGTCTGTGTCTGTGTGTGTGTGCGCGCGTACATGCGTGTGTGTGTGCGCGTGTGTGTGTGTGTGCACACGCGTGTGTTAGCACGCGTGCGTGCGCACGTCTATGTGTGTGTTTGTTTGTATGTCTGTGTGTGTGTGAGAGAGAGAGAGAGAGAGAGTGTGCGCACGCGTGTGTATGTGTGTTTGCGTGTACGTGTGTGCGTGTATGTGTGTCTGTGCACGCGCGTGTGTATTCATGTGCGTGTGTATGTGTGCATGTGTATATGTGTGCGTGTGTGTGTGTGTGAGTTTGCACGCGTGTGTTTGTGTGTGTGCGCGCACGTGAGTGCGTGTGTGTGCGTGTGCGTGGGCGTGCGCATGCTCGGACGTATGTGCGTGCGTACGAGCGTGTGTGTGTGTGTGTGTGTGGGTGTGTACGCGCACGCGTGAGTGTGGGTGTGCGTGCGTACGAGCGTGTGTGTGTGTGTGTGTGGGTGTGTACGCGCACGCGTGAGTGTGGGTGTGCGTGCATGCACGCGGGCGTGTGTGTGTATATGCGCACGTGTGTGTGTGTGTGTGTCTGTGTGTGTGTGTGTGTGTGAGAGAGAGAGAGAGTGTGTGTGTGTGTGTGCGTGCGTACAGGTGTAAGTGTGTGCGTGTGTGTGTGCGTGCGTGTGTGTGCGTATGTGCACGCGTATGTGTGTGTGTGTGTACGTGTGTGTGTGTGTGTGTATGTGTGTGTGCGCACGAGTGTGTGTGTGTGTATATTCATGCATGCGCGCGCGCTCGTTTGTGTCTGCACGTGTGTGTGCATGTGTGTGAGAGAGAAAGAGAGAGTGTGTGCACGCTTGTGTGTGTGTTTAGGTGTGTGTGTGTGTGTGTGTCTGTGTGTGTATGTGTGTTGGTATGCACGCGCGCGCGTGTGTTTGTGTGTCTATGTGTGTGTGTGTGAGTGTGTCTGCACGAGCGTGTGTGTGTCAGCAGGCGCGTGTGTGTTTGTGTGTGTGTGCGTACGCACGTGTGTGTGTGTGTGTGTGAATGTGCACGCACGTAATTGTGTGTGTGTGTGTGTGTGCGTGCGTGTGTGCACGTGCGTGTGTTTGTGTGTCTATGCACGTGTGTATGTGTGCACGTGTGTATGTGTGCACGTGTGTGAGTGTGTGTGTGTGTGTACACATGTTTGTGTGTGTATGAACACGTGCATGAGTGTGTGTGTGTGTGTGAGAGAGAGTGTGCGGACGCGCGCACGCGTGTGTGTTTGCGCATATGTGTGTTTTTTGTGTGTGCGTGTGTGTGTGTGTGCGTGTGTACTTGCGTGTGTGTGTGTGCGTGCATGCGTGCATAAGTGTGTGCGTGCGTACGTGTGTGCGTGTGTGTGTATGCGTGTGCGCCCTTGTGTGTTTGTGTGTGTGTGTGCATGGGCATGGGCATGTTCGCGCGTGTGTGTGTTTGTGTGTGCGTGCGTGGGTGTGTGCGCACGTGTGTGTGTGTGTGTGTGTGTGTGTGCATGCGTGAGTGCGTGCGGACGGGCGGGCGGGTGTGTGTGTGTGTGTGTGCGTGAGTGCACGCGCGTGTGTGTTTTTGCATGTGTGAGTGTGTGCACGTGTGTGTGTGTGTGCACACGCGTGTGTGCATGGTCGCGCACGTATGTGAGTGTGCGTGTGCGTGCACGTGTGTGTGTGTGTGTGTGTGTGCGCATGTGTGTGTGTATGCACGTGCGTGTGTGTGTGCGTGCCTGCTTGTGTTTGCGTGGGCGCGCGCAAGCGCTCGCTTTTCTGTGTGTGTGTGTGTGTGTGTATGTGTGTGTGCACGTGTGTATGTGTGTACGCGCACGCGTGTGTTTGTGTGTGTGTGCGCGCACGCACGCGCGCGTGTTTATGTTTGTGTGTGTGTATGTGTGTGCGTGTGTGTGTGTATGTGCACGCGCGTGTGTTTGTGCAACTGTGTGTGTGTGTGTGTGTTTGTGTGTGTTTGTGTGTGTGTGCGTGTGTGTGTGTGCACATGTGTGTGTTTGTGACAGAGAGAGAGAGAGAGTGAACACGTGTGCGTGCGTTTGTGTGCGCGCGCATGTGTGTGTGTGCATGCGCATTTGTGTGTTCTTGTATGTGGGTGTGTGCGCGTATATGTGTATGTGTGCATATGTGTGTGTGCGCGTGCTTGCGTGTGTGTGTGTGTGTGTGTGTGTGTGTGTGTGTGCGTGCTTGCGTGTGTGTGTGTGTGTGTGCACGCATGTGTGTGTGCGCGCACGTGTGGGTGTGTGTGAGAGAGAAAGTGTGTGCGCACGTGTGTGTGTGTGTGTGTGTTTGTGTGTTTGTGTGTACGTGTGTGCGTGTGTGTGCAGGTGCGTGTGTATGTGTGTGTGTATCTGTGTTTGTGTCTGTGCTCGCGTGTTTGTGTGCATGCACATATGTGCGTGTGTGTGTGTGAGTGTGTGCGTGCGCGCGTGCGGGCTTTCGGACGTATGTGCGGGCGGGCGTGTATGCGTGTGTATGTGGGTAAGGCCGCACGCGCGCGGGTGTGTGTGTAAGCACGCGCGTGTGTGTACGTGCACGCTCGTGTGTGTATGTGCTTGCACGCACACGCGTGTTTCTATGTGTGCGTTCGCATGTGTGTGTAAGTGGGTGTTTGTGAGAGAGAGAGAGAGAGAGAGAGAGAGTGTGTGTGTGTGCGCACGGGTGTAAGTGTTTGCGTGTGTATGTGTATGTGCACGTGCGTGGTTGTGTGTGTGTGCGTTTGTGTGTGTGTGTGTGTGTGTGTTTGCACGTGCGTGTGTATGTGTGTGTGCGTGTGTGTATGTGTTTGTGTGTGTGTGTGTGTGCACGTGTGTGAGTGTGTACGTATGTGTGTGAGAGAGAGTGAGAGTGTGCACACGGGTGTAAGTGTGTGTCTGTGTGTGTGTATGTGCACGCGCGTGTGTGTTTGCGTACGTGCGTGCGTGTGTGCACGCGCGTGTGCGTCTGTGTGTGTGTGTGTGTGTGTGTGTGTGTGCGTTTGTGTGTGTACGCGCGTGTGTGTGTGTGTATGTGTGCATGCGTGTTTGTGTGTTCGTGTATGTGTGTGTGCGTGTGTGTATGTGTCTGTGTCTGTGTGTGTGCGTGCGTACATATGTGCGTGTGCGTGTGTATGCGCGTGAGTGCGTGTGTGTGTGTGTGTGCGCGTGCGCGCGCACATGTATGTGTGTGTGTTTGTGTTTGTGTGTGTGAGAGAGAGAGTGTGCGCATGTATGTGTATGTATGTTTGCGTGTACGTGCGTTTGTGTGTGTGTGTCTGTGCACGCGTGTATGTATGCACATGCGTGTGTATATGTACGTGTGTATGTGTGGGCATGTGTGTGTGTGCGTGTGTGTGTGTATGTGCACGCGTATGTTTGTGTATGTGTGCGCGCACGTGTGTGCGCGTGTGTGTGTGCGCGCATGTGGGCGCTCGAACGTACTTGCGGGCGTGCGTGTGGGCGTGTGTGCTTGGGTGCGGCCGCCCGCGCGCGCTGTTGTGTGTTTGGGCACGTGTGTTTGTGTGTATGCACACGC
>CAWUDS030000842.1:0-40711 GCA_963859935.3 Lathyrus sativus | reverse complement strand
TAGCACTAGAATCGGGGGAGAAATCTCCCTAACGCACAGACACACGTTTGCATTTGCATAAATCATTTGCATAGCAGGTACATTGAGCTATTTCCTAACCCTCTGTCGACTCATGTTTCAGGATTGCCGATCAGTGAATTCATCGCTACTCTACGAGAAGTAACTGCAAGAAAGCTATGGATCAAATGCAAACTGAGATGCAGGAGATGCGCGACAAGATGACGCAGTTCATGCAAGTGATGGAAACTGTGGCCAAGGGCCAAGAGCAGCTTCAAACTCTGGTGCAACCTCTGATTTCCAGGGTTGACAGTCAGGGTGTGCTACATGGCGGAGTTGCTACTGATCCTCCTCATGGCGAGACTCTCCAAGCTGGTGACGCTGTAGCGGTGGTTGTCCTTAATACCACTGAGAACGGTAACAGAGCTGGGAATGTGAATGTGACTGGTAATGGTAACGGGCATGTGGAAACAAATGGTAATGTTAGAGCTGGAAATGCTGATTTTAATGTTGGAACTAGGAATGTTGGGTTTGGCGTTGGTGCTGGGAACACTGGTGCAGGTACTGGTGTTGGCAATGCTGGTTTTGGTGGTGGCAATCAGGGCTATGGAAATCAGGGTTACGGCAATCAGGGCTTCGGTAACGCAGGTTTTGGCAACGCAAGCAACAATGATGTTGGAATGTGTGCTCACAACGATGGTTTTGGGCCGGGTGCTGGCAATCAGGGTTTTGGCAATGTGGGGTATGGTCCCAGGTTCACTCAGACTGGCTTTGGTCCTAATGCTGCTTATGCTGGGTATGATAATGGGGATTCTCATTGGGGCGAGGATCGTCAAGAAGACGCTTTCCCTCCGCCAGGCAGGGATCTTGAGATGCCCACGAACAATGACCGAAGGTTCAAGCTGTTGGAGGAACAAATAAGGAATCTTGCTAATCAGAACTCCACAGGGTTAGACATGGCTAATATGGGGTTGGTTCCTGGCTTGAGGGTGCCACTCAAATTCAAAGCACCTGTTTTCGACAAGTATAAGGGGGATATTTGCCCAAGAGTTCATGTACGGTCTTACTATCGGAGAATGTCTGCCTATTTTGATGACGAAAAGATGTTGACGCATTTTTTATAGGATAACCTGTCTGGACCGTCATTGGAGTGGTATATGGGGTTAGAGCCTACCCAAATTGGTAGCTGGAAAGAGTTGGCGGAAGCCTTTGTAAAGCATTACCAATATAATAGCGACCTTGCGCCGAACAGGGTCCAACTCCAAAATCTTTCTCAGAAGAATGGCGAGAGTTTTAAAGAGTGCGCCCAGAGGTGGCGTGAGCTTGCAGCTAGGGTGCACCCACCCATGGTAGAGCGTGAGTTGGTGGATATGTTTGTGGGAACTTTCTTTGGGTTGTATTATGACAGGCTTATCAATTGTACGACGACTAATTTTTCTAAGTTGATACTCTTGGGGGAACGTATAGAGAACGACGTTAAGATCAGTAAGATTCAAGCAGGAGAATCAACCTCAGTTGGAGGTGGTAAAAAGGTTTTTGGGAGCAAAAAGCAGGGAGACACTAACTCAGTATACAACGCCCGGAGAAGGGATAGAAATCAGAATTGGCACAGGCAGCAGGTCGCCAGTGTGACAATTCCTATACCTCAACAGCAACAACAACAGCCACAACAACAACAGGGACAATAGAATAATGCTCAGCAAAGGTACCAAGGTCGGGATAGGGCCGTGAAAAGAGTATTTGATGCACCTCCACTACCGTATGCTCAGCTTCTTCCAACTTTGTTACAATTGCAGCTTGTCGAGAAAAGGACGTTAGCTCCGCTGAAGGGCACGCCTCCTTTTGGTTTTGACGCCAATGCATATTGTGAATTCCACTCCGGGGCACCCGGTCATAGCATAGAGAATTGTCACGCGTTCAAGCACAAGGTGCATGATTTGATAGATAGCAAGGCTATAAACTTCGGTAATGAGACGCCCAACATTGAGAAAAATTCGATGTCGTCTCACGGATCTGCACAGGTGGGTACAATCTTGGAAGATACTAGTTTGAATCTGGTTATGAATGTGGATGAGTTGAAGACACCTTTGGGTTATGTCAAGAGCAGGTTGCTGAGAGGGGGAGTTTTCCCTGGTTGTGATACAGATTGTGTTGGCTGTTTGGCCCGGCCTGAAGGTTGTGATAGCTTAAGAAGAGGTATTCAAGGGCTGATTGATGAAGGAACACTGCAATTCGGCCGTACTACTGAAGAGAAGCCTGTTGAGGAAATAGCTGAAAAGCAGAGCAAAATTGCAACAGTTACGATCCCGTTTAAGACTATCACGATATCGGCGCCTCCCAAGCGACCGACCATCACAATAACCAAAGCTGGACCCATTCCATACGAAAGCACTAAAGCCATCCCTTGGAATTATGGGGCGGAAGTTTACTGCAATGGAGAAAAGATTAACCTGGAAATCTCGCCGGTAGGGTCAGTTGATAACCTTGTGGGGGCAGGGGGCATAACCCGCAGTGGTAGAATATTCGCCTCACCAGAAGTAAAAGCTGAGAGAATTGCCAAAGGGAAGGGTAAAGTCAATGAAGAAGGACCTTCTCAAGAGAAGGAAAAAGAGGCTTTGACCAGAGATGTGGAAGAATTTATGAGACTAATCTGGAAGAGTGATTATAAAATCGTCGATCATTTGCAGCAGACGCCTTCCAAAATCTCAATTTGTCATTGTTGCTTTGTTCCAAAGCTCATTGGAACGCTTTGCTGAAAGCTCTTGACATGGCTTATGTACCCCAAGAGATATCTGTTAATCAGCTCAAAGGAGTGATTGCGCACGTGAATGCGGGGCATAGCCTTGGCTTTACAGATTTTGATCTAACCCCCAAGGGCCGCAACTACAACAGTGCGTTGCATATTTCAGTTGAGTGTAGGGGCACTGTCATGTCTCATGTCCTCGTTGACACTGGTTCGTCCCTGATGTGTTGCCCAAGAAGGCACTGTTGAAGCTAGATACCAAGGTATAACATGCACGCAAAGCGACTTGGTAGTGAGGGCTTTTGACGGGACTAGAAGGTCCGTATTCGGAGAATTGACTTTGCCAATCCAGGTCGGTCCAGAGGTGCTTGACATTGTATTTTACATCATGGACATACAACTAGCTTATAGCTGCTTGCTCGGACGACCTTGGATTCACTCTGCAGGGGCTGTAACATCTACGTCACACCAAAAGCTCAAATATATGGTTGGTGGTTGCATTGTCACCGTATGTGGGGAGGAAGACATCCTGGTAAGTCACCTGTCATCATTCAAATATGTCGAAGTGGATGGTGAGATCCATGAGACATTGTGCCAAGCCTTTGAAGGGGTGCAGATCAGAGACAAATCTCCTGTCATAAGTAGTGGGCCAGAGGTGGCTATGTCTTTGTACAGAGAAGCCCAAACGGTAGTTCAGGCCGGGGAAACTAAAGGTTGGGGTCAAGTTCTGGAGATTCCTGTTAAGCAGGACAAGTTTGGCTTAGGGTATCGCCCGTCGTCGTCATCTTCATCACAAAGCATGCCAAAGTTCAAAGGGCCGATTGTGTTTACTCCAGGAGGAGTCAGTTTTGAAAGGATTAATGTTGTGTCTGACAGTGAAGATGGAGATAGCGACTGTGACATGGATTTGTGGATCAAGCCCAGCAAGCCAGGACAAAGCCTATGCAACTGGTCTACTCAGGACTTTATTCAAGTGACGACGAAACAGTAATGCCTTGTTTTTCGATTATTGTACAATCCTATGTCTTACCCGGGGCATAATGATTTTATTTCAGGGCCTACTTGTTTATGTGTATGCTTTGCTTTAATCATCAAATAAAGGCATTTTTCCTCATGCAAATTTTGTGATCCCTGTTTTTCTGCTTTTTATTTTTATCAATAAAATGGCAATGTGGTTGTATGCTTCATTTTCATATCATTTGAAGCATTTAACGCTTTCTCTTGCAGGATCCATATTTCAGATGACACCGACCAAGAACTCCCTATGACTTGCTTCGACTTTGAGCACCCGATATTTCAAGCCGAGGAAGAGATTGTTGAGGACGACGACTTACCAGAAGAGCTGACTCGACTTTTGAGACAAGAAGAGAAAATCATTCTGCCTCACCAGGAGGATATCGAGGTCGTTAATTTGGGTTTCGAAGAAGTTGTCAGGAATGTCCAGATAGGGGCTGCGCTTCAAAGCAATATCAAGCAGAGACTTGTCGAGATGCTTCGAGAGTATAGTGACATCTTTGCTTGGTCTTATGAAGATATGCCTGGGTTAGACACTGATATTGTGGTCCACCGCTTGCCATTACGTGAAGAATGTCCGTCGGTCAAGCAAAAGCTCAGAAGAACGAAACCAGATATGGCCGTAAAGATTAAAGAGGAAATACAGAAACAGTGGGACGCTGGTTTCCTAGCTGTTACAACTTACCCTCCTTGGGTCGCCAATATAGTACCGGTATCAAAGAAAGACGGTAAGGTACGGATGTGCGTTGACTATCGGGATCTGAACAAGGCGAGCCCTAAGGATGACTTCCCGCTTCCTCATATTGACATATTGGTCGACAATACTGCTCAATTCTCTGTGTTTTCCTTCATGGACGGCTTTTCGGGCTATAATCAGATTAAGATGGCGCCGAAGGATATGGAGAAAACAACTTTTATTACCCCGTGGGGAACGTTCTGCTACCAAGTGATGCCCTTTGGTTTGAAGAACGCTGGGGCAACATATCAGCGTGATATGTCGACACTCTTTCATGACATGATGCATGAAGAGATCGAGGTCTATGTTGATGATATGATTGCCAAATCCCAGACGGAGGAAGAGCATCTGGTGAATCTTCTGAAATTGTTTGAGAGGCTTAGGAAATTCAGGCTGAGGCTGAATCCTAATAAGTGCACCTTCGGGGTGAGATCTAGCAAGCTACTGGGGTTCATTGTTAGCGAAAGAGGAACCGAGGTTGATCCTGTAAAAATAAAAGCTATACAAGAAATGCCAGCGCTAAAAACAGAGAAAGAGGTTCGTGGCTTTTTAGGGAGGTTGAACTACATTGCCCGGTTCATATCTCATCTTACAGCCACGTGTGAGCCAATGTTTAAATTGTTGAAAAAGGATCAGGCGATTGTCTGGAACAAAAATTGTCAAAAGGCGTTTGAAAGAATAAAAGAATACTTGCAGGAACCTCCGATATTGATACCCCCAGTAGCCGGAAGACCATTGATCATGTACTTGACGGTTCTGGAGAACAGTATGGGTTGTGTTCTCGGTCAACACGACGAGACTGGATGAAAAGAGCATGCGATCTATTACTTGAGTAAAAAGTTCACAGACTGTGAATCCCAGTACTCAATGCTCGAAAAGACGTGTTATGCACTTGCTTGGGCTACCAAACATCTGAGACAATACATGCTAAATCATACAACCATGCTGATTTCGAAGATGGATCCGATCAAATATATCTTCGAAAAGCAGGCACTTTCAGGAAGGATTGCCCGATGGCAAATGGTACTGACAGAGTACGATATACAGTATGTCTCGCAAAAGGCTATCAAGGGTAGCGTACTGTCAGAATACCTTGCCGAGCAACCAATCGAGGATTACCAGCCGATGAAGTTTGATTTTCCTGACGAGGATATCATGTACTTAAAGATGAAAGATTGCGAGATTTATGCAGACAAGATTCAGGTGCCGCCGAGCCCTTTGAATGTTATGGCGTCCACGTGGCCTTTCTCCCTGTGGGGCATTGATATGATTGGCAAAATTGAGCCCACCACATCCAACGAACACCGTTTTATCTTGGTAGCTATCGATTACTTCACCAAATGGGTCGAAGCTGCGTCTTATGCTAATGTTACCAAGCAAGTGGTGGCCTGGTTTATCAAAAAGGACATCGTCTGTCGTTACGGCATCCTCGAAAGAATCATTACTGACAATGGTTCGAACTTGAATAATAAGATGATGAAGGAATTGTGCCAGGATTTCAAGATTGAGCACCACAACTCATCTCCCTATCGGCCCAAGATGAATGGTGTTGTCGAAGCGGCCAATAATAATATCAAGAAGATAGTTCAGAAGATGGTTGTGATATACAAAGACTGACACGAGATGTTGCCCTTCGCTTTACATGGTTATCGTACGACGGTACGCACATCAACCAGGGTAATACCTTTCTCCCTGGTGTATGGTATGGAGGTTGTCCTACCATTAGAAGTTAAGATTCCTTCCTTGAGGGTTTTGCTCAATGTCCAACTAGATGAGGCAGAATGGATAAAGAATAGACTGAATCAACTCAGTTTGATGGATGAGAAGAGACTTGCATCTATTGCATACGGTCGGTTATACCAGAGCCGGATGAAGAAAGCTTTTGACAAGAAGGTGCGCCCTCGAAGCTTTTAGACGGGCGATCTTGTGCTGAAGAAAATTCTCCCACCACAATCGGATCACAGGGGCAAATGGACTCCCAACTATGAAGGTCCATACATCGTTCGTAAGGTCTTCTCTAGGGGAGATTTATTGTTGTCCACCATGGATGGCGAGGATTTTACATCCCCTGTAAACTCGGACGCAGTTAAAAAATACTTTGCTTAAAGAGACCCGCTGGACAGAAAAAAAGAAAGTCCAGGAAAAAATGGGGCATCCCGACGAACCAAAGAAAAAAGAAAAGGTTCGGGCAAAAATTAGGGATAAAATTGAAAAGATGTACACCCGCGAAGTCGAAAACCTGAAAAGGTGACTTCGGCAAAAAAGGGTATCCCGGTGAATTGAAAACCCGCAAAGGGCGATTCAGGCAAAAGTTAGGGATTGAAAAAAGCAAATGAATGCGGTTCGAGTCTGATACTGCATTGCTTAGTGGTTTGGGAGCACCTGAGGGTCGATTATCCAAGTCAATTTCTTCCGAGGATAGAGTATCGAGAAAGCATCGGAGTCAGGCGAGTCATAGGAGGATCAGCTCATGGTGTTTTTCTGTACCATGTTGCCAACATGTATACAAATTTCTTTGTACCTCTGTACATATTTGTATTTATTTTGTAGCTTCCTATTTTCAGGAGTTGCATCCATTGTAAAAACTTTGCCTATTTACAGGCCCGTTATCAATAAACGCATACTATTCCGTACTCGATGTTTGTTTTAACTTTTACCGTTTTGTTTGTGGAAAACGCCGATGTTTTTGATAAACTTGCACGTGCATAAACTTGCAGGCCTCGGCCAATAATTGTTAAAACTTTGAATTGACTGAACAATTGTCATGAATACTGACCTGGATATTTCCTTTTGTATAGGATATCTTATTGTTGCTCATATTTTGCAGGGTCGTTACCTTCGCAGCAAACAACCAAGGGATCGTGTTTCCCCAGCCGGAGTCCCTTAACGTAGGAGCAGGCTCTAAGTGACCTTATTCCTCCCCAGCAGGGGGAAGTCGCATTTTTATCCCCAGAAGAGTTGGATACAAGCTAGTAGGCGGTCAGGCAGTTATGTACATTCCCAGTAGTGGGTCGTGTGTACATTTAATCCCTAGTGAAGTCCTCACAGAGTACAACCAGGTTGTCGGTGGTTTGTAAGGATCATCCCCGCGTAGGATTGTTCTTTCTGTTTCTCCAGCAGGTTGTCTTTCCTCCAATAGGTTGATCACCCTCAACAGAGTTCGTAACTCCGAATATTTTGAGATATCCCCAGCAAGATTGTTTCTTCCCCCAGCGGAAGTTTGGTTTCGTTCCTTCGGCATTTATTTTGCCGGAACACCCCTTTGCATTTGCGTCGTGCATAGTATCTACACAAACGCGTAGCATTTCCATGCCGTATGGAGCATTACGCCATTTTCAAACATATGCATTTTGAAACATAAGCCAGGTCGGTTACCTCTTTGTTTTCAAGTGTTTCCCTACAGGTAATTGGAATTCTTGTTTAGGATGGTTTTCGAATATTCGAATTTTTGGCATGAGATATGTGATGATAACGATCGTCCTATCATGTGTTCCCTCATCAAAGTTGCTTGGTTAAGTTTCTCTTCTTCCCTAGCGGAGTTTTCCTCATGTTACTGTTATGTCAGCAAAGGAAAGATTTCAGGGATTAGACCGTTGAAGTCGTTACTGGTTGTCAAGGTAAATGTATGGCAGTTGACATCAGAAATTCCCCAGTAGAGTTTTCCTCTGATGGCTGTTACGCCAGCATTAAGAGGTTTCATAATTAGACTTTGGAGTTGTTGCGAGATTTTCCTTGCAGAGTTGCTTGTTCAAGTCTTCGGATGCCCGATACTGCGCTTTTATTTGGTGCGATGCTCGTTTCTTCGGAAATGGAAGATCCAGGATAGTACATGGATGACTCACTTTACGTAGTGTATGCTCGTTTCTTCGGAAATGGAAGGTCAAGGATAATATATTGACAATCTGCGCTTTTATTTAGTGCGATGCTCGTTTCTTAGGAAATGGAAGATCTAGGATAGTACATGGATGACGCACTTTACGTAGTGTATGCTCGTTTCTTCGGAAATGGAAGATCCAGGATAGTATATGGATGACGCACTTTACGTAGTGTATGCTCGTTTCTTCGGAAATGGAAGGTCAAGGGTAGTATATTGACAATCCGCGCTTTTATTTAGTGCGATGCTCGTTTCTTCGGAAATGGAAGATCCAGGATAGTACATGGATGACGCACTTTACATAGTGTATGCTCATTTCTTCAGAAATGGAAGGTCAAGGATAATATATTGACAATCCGTGCTTTTATTTAGTGCGACGCTCGTTTCTTCGGAAATGGAAGATCTAGGATAGTACATGGATGACGCGCTTCACATAGTGCATGCTCGTTTCTTCGGAAATGGAAGATCCAGGATAGTACATGGATGACGCGCTTCACATAGTGCATGCTCGTTTCTTCGGAAATGGTCCATCAAATCATCAATTCTAGGAAGCAGATACTTATTCTTAATCTTCACTTTGCTCAACTGTTGATAATCAATACATAACCGCATACCTCCATCCTTTTTCTTTACTAACAACACCAATGCACCCCAAGGAGAAACACTTGGTCTCACAAACCTCTTTTATAACAAATCACTCAACTGCTTCTCCAACTCTACCAATTCTAATGCTGACATATGATACGGTGCCATCGGAATTGGTCTAGTACCCGAAATTAGATAAATAGAAAATTCAACTTCCCTTTCTGGCGGTACATCCGTAATATCCTCGGGAAACACTTCTGGAAATTCACACACCACTGGAAACACATCAAGTTCAACCTTGTCCTCTACCGACAATGATGCAAATAAACCAAACAACTGAGCTTCGTCCGCCAAAAGTTTCTTCAACTCTTTAATGGATAGAAAACTCTCACTTTCATCATCTTCCAAAGAAGGAAACCTCACCAACTTATGATAGCAATCTAGATGAACTCTATTAAATAACAACCAATTCATACCCAAAATCACATCCAAGCCTTCCAACGACAAACACACCAAATCCATAAGAAAGTCTTTACCATACATGGTCAAGGGACAACTTACGCACACCAAAGAAGTAGTTACCGACTGTTGCACCCCAAAATTTGCCTAACCTTTTCTTACTTGGTTTATGTTTCATTGCATTAGCATTGCATTGTTCTAGCATTTTAATAGCATAAAATTATTCATTTAGCAGGGGATCAAGTGTGGATTATATCAAGAGGAGCCTATCTAGAGGTCTTATTCAAGCTTGAGAGGTCACCAAAGTCATCAGGAAGAGGGTTGGGTTCTTGAGGAGTTTGGTTGTTTGTATGTGGTTAATCTCCTAACCTGAGGACCAATTGAAGATCATCAGTGGATTGTGAAGCCTTGATCATGGATAGAGTGTGGATAGGGCTCGTGGAGTGCCTTGAGGGTCATGAGAGAGCTCAGTCAAGTCATTATGCCAAGTGTGAAGAGCCACAGTTGAGGGTGTTGCAATTAGGGTTTTCATCTGAGTAACCCTAAGTCAACTGTGCAATTGAAGAGGGTCAAAACCTATTTATAAGTCTTTGTAATCATGGAAAGTTGTGTTGAGATACATGAGGTTATATTCCAAGATCAATCCAAGAAGAATTCAAAGTGTGAGGAGTTGCTAAACTAGGGTTCTCAGGGTAAAATCCCCTATTTAGTGCCTAACTGCAAGACCACTTATCTCAAGATAAAAGTTTCACCTCAACTTTTGGCCAACATGAAACTTGTAGAGCATACTCTTAGATTTAATTTGAGTACTAGAAGTCCTCCATTGGATTTATAGAACTCAAGTTATGATCCAGACAAGTTACAGGTCATCAGATGATTGTGAAATTTGTCTGCAAAAGTCAACCAACTTCCAAGGAAATTTTGACCTAGAAGGATGTTTCTCCTCAACTTTTGGACAACATGAAAGTCGTAGGTATTGATCTTATCTTTCCAAATTGTACTAGAAGTCTTCCATCTGATTTGTAGAACTCAAGTTATGAGGTTTACAAGTCAGGGGTATTTTGGGAAAGTGAGATTATAGGTCATTTGGCATTATAGGTCATTTTCACTATCTTTCAAGCTTCAAATGAAGTTTTGTCCAACATGAAACTTGTTCAAAATGGGATTTTAAGGCTAACCATGTATTCATGATGCATTGATTTGGCTTAGGGTGAGACTTGGTTTGAAGGAGATTGACAAAAGGGGAATTAAAAGGCATTTATGTGAAAAAAACTCAAATTAAATCATGTGTGTTCAAACAAGACCAAATGAGTGCTCATTTTAATCAGAAAAATCATTTTGAACACAATGGCAATAGTGGAAAATGCATTTGAAGCATAATTCATGACATTTCAATTTGTTACTTCATGATGAAGAAACACATTCAAGCTTGGCCATAAGATGGAATTAAGCATTCAATCCTGTCCCTACATTCTCACCAGTCCACAAATAGTGCAATTGAAGCTTCTTGGAGAAGTTTTGAGCTCAGATTCGTGTACACCATAGTAGGAATTTTCAGGGAAAAGTGAAACTTGGATTTCTGAGTTTGGGCCTCCAATGGGCCTCCAAATCACCCAAACTCACTCTATATAAGTTCAAAAAGCAGTTAGGATCAAGGTTGGTGGTTATTTCGTGCCAGAGCCAGAGATTGCAGAGTGAATTTCCAAGCTCCAAGTGAAAATTGTGTTTTCAGATTGGGTGCATTTCAGAGCAAATTGTGGTTTCTAGAAGCTTTATCATTCATCAAGGAAGGAATCTGCATCATCTGGAAGCTTGAATCACAGTGGAAGTGCTCCAATTTGAAGCTACAAACCAGGTATGTATCCTTCAAAATTGCTGTAGATTCATGATGATCTAGCATGTTTTAGCACGAGGTTAAGGTTTAGGAGAGATTATAGATGGATTCTGGATCAAAATTGTGGAGTTTAGAGACAATTTAGGATGTGATCAACTTTCTGTTTGGCTTCGAAGCTCTTTGATCTTGAGGTTTCAGCATGAATGGAATAGTTTATGATGATCTATGAAGCATGAGGAATTGATCCATGGCTTTAGATTGAGCTTTGATGATGATCAAAATTATGGAGCATTTTCTGTTTGCGTTCGTGTTTGGGAATCTAGTGAGATTTAGGGGAAATGGATATGATATTTGAGATCAGCATGAAAAATGGAGTGAAATGATGTAAGGTTTGGATGTTTTTGTTGACCTGTAATTTGTGGCTCGCCGGAGAAGACGGTGGCTCAGCCACCGGAGCCACCGTCTGGTTCACCCGAGGTTCTTCCCTCCAATTCCAGTTCAAAGGTAGACGATGACTGTGAGCCTTTAGATCAGCTTGACCACTTGACTCAGTCTCTCCATCGTACGCTTGCGATCTAATCTCAAAATTTGACTTTGACTCTCAAAACGCTGCGCACCATTAATGTGCTGGCAGCGTGTGAACCTTCAGATGGATTGACCAAGTCTCCAGATCCAACCATCCTGATTTAATTCTGGCTTTTATTGTTTTTTTTAATTCATTTTCTTTTATTTTAATTGCTTGTTTCATTTTAAATTCACAATAATTCCAATTTTGATTAGAAAATTAAATGAAAATATGAGGATAATCTAGATTTAATTTCTGATTTTCTGGTGCTATTACATGTTATTTTCATGCCATTTTCAATTTAATTTGATTTTTTGCATTTTGCTTAATTCTTCAATTTTGGCATATTTCTTTATGTTCTTGTTGATTTTTGTATGGCCATTTGTTATGGAATTTGGATGAGATTTTTTGCTGGATGCTAGTATAGAGATGCATGATCCCTTAGGAATTATTTCACAATTTTTAGATAACAATAGGTTCTGTTTTGGATTAGGTTCCCATGACCTTCCATTTTAGGGTTTCCCTTTGACACCTTATGATTTAGGAATTCTTTAGTACCCTTAAGCATAGTTCCAATCCCTGGTTTTGGTACCATAAGTCCCTAATACATGTAGGTTCCCTTAGAAAATTTTATAGGATTTTAGGAAGTGATTTGGTATTTTTAATAGATTTAATACTTAGGCTAGTTTTAAGGTGCTTTCAACATAACACTTACACTAGTTGAACCCCAATGGTGGCCTTTAGTCATAATAGGTTTGCTAATCTTCTTTGATGGTGCTCTAGACATATAGAAACTTCTGTTTGCTTGATTGTAGTGTTTGGTTTTGGTGTTTAGACCTCCTTTTATTAGCTTTCTTGTAGCTTGTTCAATTAGGGTTTAGGAAGAGCTTAGTTTGATTTCTCTTTCTTCAAATAAACATGTATTGCTTTGATTGCTTTCCATCCTCATCCTATGATTCAAGGTCCCTATGTGAAAGTATCATTTTTCCTTTGGAAGAATGTGTGGCATTTCACAAGACGTAAAACCTTTGAGGATGCCTATCTCTGATGTATGGTTGAGTGTCATGATGGATTCCCTTGGTTTCCATCATGCTTCCCATCATCAAGCAATAATCTTGATGTTAACTCTCTTCTCTTTTGTTGGAGCTTGAAGATGGAGCTTGCATTTCCTTCTCTTGAAGATGGATTGGACTTGAAGGTGGTTGCAGACTGTTTGGCTGTTTTGCTATTTATCTGCTTTGCTGTTGAGCTGTTTGTCTGCTATTTTGTCTGCTGTATTTTCTGATTGCTTGACTGTTGCTTGTGTGACTGCTTGGTATGTTGCATTAGACTAGGCCTCATGTAGATGATTCTAGGCCTAAGAGCATCCTAAAGGTTGAGTTTCTCCCTTTGCTTGTCTGCATTAGAGGTTGAGTCTGTTTCCCTCTGCTTGATTGTTATTGCTTGGCTTTGCTTGCTGGTTTAAGGTTGAGTCTGTCTCCCTTGCCTGTGTGGTGTGTTGCCTCTGGCTTGCTTGTTCTAGAAGTTGAGCTTGGCTCCTTCTGCTTGTTTGTTACATTGCATGCATTTTATTTACAGTTATTTCTTTTGCTGTTGCTTTCCTTTGCCATGTTCCCCTAGGAACTCTAACTTTTCTTGTTCAAGAGAAGTTATGACAGACGTTAGGGTTCTAACCATGCATGATAACATTAGGTAGCTCCCTCCTAACCTCAATCATAGGATCAACTTTGTATGACAACTTTAGGATTGGATCAGTTCCCCTTTAGCGCGTCCTTTCTCTTCTCATCTTCAAACAAATCAAAATACAATAATAAAGGTTAATTGATGTCGTACGCTACGAGCCTTAAGCTACTTGAGAAAGGGTTGTTGGAGAGTTTCTTTTCAACAACTTGGATGTTTAGTATGACACCCTTTGGGTGACATGCGACGCATTCATTCTCAGGTCATAGTCTCTAGTGCGATATTGGTTGCAAACGTCCATAAAAGATACTTCTTCTAAAAAACAGAAAACAAAGATCAAACATCTTTTTGTCCTCTTGGACCTTTAATCCTTAGAAACCCTTTTTCAGAAGGAGAGTTTTGTTAACTCCCGGTTCTACCGCAAACGATAAACGCCTAAGTCTCTGTCGAGCGAGCTGCATACACCAACTGTTGGAACCGTCTGTTATCCCTACTCGGATAAAAAAGACAAACCTGTGTCTCTTGTTGTCCCAAACTACGTTTGCTCTGATCTTTCACGCCGTGTGGAAGTACGTAGGCACAAGATGCGATATCTCGGTGAGCAACCTTCCCCCGTAACCCGTAGTTAGGCGAACTACGTTGACTCTGATTTCTCGTTCTAGACGGGAATACGTATGCATAGTACTGTTGTGTTCTGCCGAGTCATTTTCTTTCCTTTTCAGACCAGACTTTTAGCGTAGATAGATATAACAAACCCGCCAGATAAACACAACAAGTGTGGATTCCATCGAGTACGATGGACGTGAGGGGTGCTAGTACCTTCCCCTTGCGTAACCGACTCCCGAATCCAGACAATGGTTGCGGTGACCTTGTCTTATACCTTTTCGTCAGGTTTTTCCGATCGTTTCCTTTCCCGTTCTGAGGGATAAATAACGAAAGGTGGCGACTCTTCTGTTTTGCCGGCCACTTATTTTCGCGGTAGCGACACCGACCCTAAAGCAGGAGTCTTAATAATCATGCCACCACTCAAAGAAACCATGCGCAAACCCAAACGCTTAGCATATTCAAGAGAAATGAATGAATGAGTCACTCTAGTATCAATAATAGCAACTAAAGGCATATTATTAATAAAGCACATACCTTTAATAAAGCGATCCGCATTAGTAGTGCCTGAACCGGCTAATGCAAATACTTTTCCACCCGACTGAGCTTACTTTGGTTTGGTACACTTGGTGCTAATATGACCAACTTCTCCACAGTTAAAACACTTTACCACATTCCTCCTACACTCAGAAGTGGTATGTCCAAAACTTCCATAATTAGCACACTTTTCCGTAGACTTCCCACACTCAAAAGATTTGTGGCCCATCACGCCACACTTGTAACATTTGACTGCACCCGAACTTCCACCTCCCGATTTCCTATCGAAGTTTCCCTTATACTTGCCCTTATCAACAGGCGTCATATAAGGTCCACTCCTCACTTGTTGCTTGCCTTTCTTCTCACTCAAACTCTTGTAGTGAGTAGAACGAGCACACATAATGAGTAAAACTCTCCTCAATCCAAAACAAAACCAACAAGAACACACATAATCATACACATTGCAAGAATAATAAAGTTTCACACCCTTACCCGATCAATCGAAAGCTTAGAAGTTGATTCTTGATGATTCTAGGGTTTTCTCCTCTTCCTCCTCTTTGCTCTTCTCTTCCTTTCTTTCTCTTATTTTTCTTTCTTTTTGGTTTCTATTCTCCCTATTCTTTCTCTTATCCACTTATACTCTTTCTACTTTATTTCTCTCAAAATAACTACTAATCAAGGATTATCTAAAACACCCTCTAATTAATTCCCAAAACTCTCCAAATAATAAAATACCACAACATACACATATAACATATTATCATATAATTCCTAAATAAAATAACAATTAACCAAATAAATTAAAAGACTCAACAAATTAATGGGAAATTCAGAATCGGGGCGTTACAGAAAGTAGTGGTGAACCTGTATGTTAGGCATGCAATAGTTCCCACGAAATTCGCGCTCAGACGAAATTCTCTTTGATGACTTTCTTTCCATCCCAGTGGGCCATTGAGAGGATTTCAGAACTGAGGGTTGTCGACTCTAGGGACATATCATCTGTGATTCAGCTAAGTGAGGCCTCTTCGGGAGAGGATGATGCTAAACCAGAAATGGTGAACGTATCATCATTTCTCGAAAGTCTGTGACGCTGATGAACGCATAGGATGCCGAACCTTACCAGAGGATAGGTCCATACCTGTGAGAGGGATTGGGGTTATGCAGGAAACCTTGACTTTCAGACTACCCAATTTCTTTACAGTGGGAATCTTTGTTCTTGGTACAAGGGGTCCTAATGTTAGTGTTTTACTAAAGTGGAGCGCCGATTATTCTCGACCAACAACACAACAACCTTGATTCCTTATTTGCATTTGCATGTGCATTTTCATATTACATTTCATTAACATGTATTTATGTTGCAGGTGCATATTTCCCTCTGTTTCTAGTGTTCTTTCATCTGACATGGATCCCTTAAGGAGGACATTGGCCTACAAATTTCCAACACCTGATATTGGAGCTTTGCGGAGTTTGATTTCTTTAGCCGACAAGAAAGTTATGGAAGACTTCAGACAGTCCTATGGGAGGCTTTTGAGCATTGTATGTAAACCTTCTTTGAATGAGTTGAATGGTGTTCAAACTCTGTTGCAGTTCTATGATCCTCAGTTGGGAGGCTTTACTTTTCAGAGTTATGTGCTGGCACCAACGTTAGAGGAATTCTCTGCACTGCTAAGAGTGCCTATTCTTAACCAGATACCGTTCTATCATACTGAGGATGAGCCGTATCTGGCTAAGCTTGCTGAAGCTTTATATTTAGATGCCTCTGAGTTGGCAGGGAAAGTAGCTAAGAGAAATGGAATATCTGGGTTTCCATTACCTTTTCTGGTGGATAAAGCTCGACATTTTGCTAAGGAAGGTTGTTGGGTGGTGTTCAGTGGTATCTTGGCCCTATGTATTTATGGTATTCTGTTGTTCCCTAATATTCCGGACTTCGTAAATGTGGATGTATTCCGTATCTTTGCTACGAAAAATCCTGTACCTACGCTGTTAGGTGATGTTTATCATTCCTTACACTATAAAAGCAAGAACAGAAGAGGGAATGGTGTATCTTGTTGCGCACCTTTGCTCTATCTATGGTTTGTAAGCCACATTCCTAAGACTGGTCCATTCTCTGATACTGCAGGTACATCGGAATGGTTCAAACGTTTGATGAGATTGTCTGCTGAAGACATTGTCTGGTTTGATAGGGGCATGCTGGGTATCGAGATTATTTATAGTTTTGGAAGCTTTCCTAACGTCCCACTGGGTGGAAGGAAGGGTCGAATAAACTATAACCCGTCCATTGCAATCAGGCAATTTGGGTATGCATTGAGGAGTCCTCCGAAGGATGAAGAGATACAGGAATCTCTGTATTTCGCCGGGTTATTGGAGGGGGATACCTTAGCCAAAGTTGAACATGCTTGGAGCGATGTCCACAAAAGAGGGAAGGTTTCCTTAGGGAAGAGCAATAGTCGATTGTAATACCCCAAATTTTACCCTCAGATTAGTTGATTCATGTCGAATGTCATCTCATTTTTGCATCAGCTAACTATTAACAGGTTACATAGTTTGTTTCGTTTTGTAGGAACCGTGCCTGGTACACTTTGGTTGTTAAAAGGTAAAATTGTCATTTGTACGTTACTTGCTGACAAGTCACAAAGCTGAATCATTGTCAGGATTTTATCGAGCAATTAGAGCTTCTGTTCCCGAGTTCTTTATGTTTTTTTGAAGATAAGCAGAGATTCACGGCAATTTTGGCATCAGGATTTTCGAGATACGACATTTATTTTGTCATGTGGGGTTTGATCATGTCAAGACATAATTCGGTTCGGCGTAAGTCAGTGCAAGAATCCTTTCTGTGGAATTTTATCGTAATAGGCATATTTCTCTGTTTCTCCTGCTTCCTGTTACTTAAACCTTCAAAAAAAGAAGTAGTTGGATTTTTGTTTCGACTCGAGTCTGAAGTTACTAGGCATGTTCAATCATGATTTATGGCTGATTCAGTTCAAGATATCGAGTTCAGTCATCAGGGAGACAAATTGAATTTTTAAAATGGAGTTTAGTTTCTGTTTTCATTATTGATCATATTTCTCTGTTTCTTTTCCATTTTTTACTCCGTTCAAGGCTACCCTCGGCCCTATCATCAGGCGCGATTTAATCTAGAGATATTGGGCTGGAATTAAGGGTTATGTCGTGTTGTAAGTGGAACGAAACAGGTTAGAACGATAAGGTTGATGCGGTTGATTTTTCTCGGAATCTATTCGTATGAGTTCGTTTGGTGGTTCAAGTTTAATTGATTAATTCGTGATTGTTTGAATTTGTTCGGAAGCACTTAACCGGTGGAATTTAATCGGACGTTTTTGACTACGAGAAGTTGTTCGATTTATGATTAAATTATGGAAAGAGGAAATAAAGACAAGTATTTGGATAGAAATAATGTGGATATTATTATTCATATTTAATTCTTTACAATTGACAAAAAAAAAGAGGGAAACTAAATTATATATTTTTTCCTAAAAGTTCTAATTTGTTTCTAAGTGGTCTTCATGTTTGATTTCTCTGACTAATCCTTAATGCCCGACTCATCCGGTGTTTCTTCATACCTGCACAGAAAAATCACAATGGAAAGGCAGAGTAAAAATGTCAGAATTTAATTTGACACCCTCAGAGCAATATCATCATCGGGTGTCGGGAGGGCACGACAAAAGCCGCAACCGACTCCCATTCTAATCCTCTACCTCAGCGTCGAACCGGTAGTACCCGTCCTTTCGGGACAGCCGAGAAGAAGAGGAAAAGAAGTATTTCCGGCCAGAAATGATTATCGAGCCAAATATCAGAAAAATTCGAATCCAGCAAATCAAACATATCAGAAAAATCCCAATCAGATCATATAAGATACAATCAGCAAAAATCAAATCTCCATCCGAAATAATAACGTAAATCCGACAGATCCAAGCCCATCAGAGAAAAAGATGATATAAAAGAACAAGCTCACCAGATGACGAAAGGCTAAAAGCGAAAGAACGATAAAACGGCGACCACAAATCGCGAAAAGAGCACGGGAAAAGGTCATTACCATCATCCAACAAGGCCAAACGAACACACCATTAACACCGTGAATCATCAAACATCAGTTCCAACCGCGAAAAACAGACCGAAACGGAAGACCGCCAGCGCTGTCCGTGAAGAACGGCGAGCAATCCTACCGTCAAAAGGGCTCAGGAATCCATCATCGCCCTAAGATCAAGACGCCACAAACCGACCAGGGACGAAGTCGTAAGCCACCGTATGTCCATCAGCGGAAGCCGCGATCAAACAAAGTCATCATAACGAACAATTTTTTGGTAAGAAGAAGAAGCAATGCCTATCTAATCGTGGTTATCGCCGGTGAAATCAGAACAGCAAAGCGAATGACGGAAGAAGAACTCAGATGAAGCGCCGTTGTGGTGCTTGTAAATTAGGGTTCTAAAAACCCTAAAGGTCCTCCAAGTTTCCTTTTATGTGGTCCGACCGGGTCGGGTTGGGAAGTGGTGACCCATCCGACCCAATTTCGGTTCCTTTTTTATTTTTTTGTTTTTTTATTAATACCTTTTAGTTTTTCTTTTTTTTTTTTTTAAATTAAAAATTCTATTTTTTTTAAAATAAATTAAAAACTTTGCTTTTTATAAAATAAATTAAAAACCATTTTTTCTTTAAAAAATTGAAAGCTTTTCTTAAATAAATTAATTTTTTATAAATAAATTAAAAACCATTTTAAAATAAAAACTAAAACATTTTTTAAAATAAAAACTAAAACATTTTTAAAATAAAAACTAAATTTTAAAAAAAAAAAAAACTAAGACTAAAATTCTTTTTTTCAAAATTTAAATTAAGGTCCCCTTTTCAAAATTAATAAAACAAAATTACAAATTGCATTTTATTTTTCTTTCAATACTAACCATTTCATTATTTGTCATATTTCTGTCTAACTTTTTACTACTGTTCTCTGTTTTCTCCGCAGTTCGTATTTAAATTCCGATTAATATTTATCTGTATCTGTTTCTCGGTTGTAATTTTGTGAAGCAATTGTCGCACTATTTTTTCAGTACTTCATCTTTTGTTATTATATATTTATTCATCTTCCATCACCTTTTACATTTATCATTAAATCTGTCACATTCCGAAGGTTTAGGTCTAACTGTTTGACCGCCGTGTCAATAGTCCTCACCTTTAACATTCTCCAAACCCTATTAGCCTAGGCGTCCCGCCGTGGACAAAAATGCCCTTTACCCTAGCATTAAGTCAAAGAGTCACCGTACTCTGTTTTAGGGTTTCCCACTGTGGAATCCCTAATTTAACCCTATTTTTAACTTACAATTTCAATGTAGAAATTGAAGTCTCTGCACTCCACGTAAGCGTGTCCTTAGGATACGTTTATTCCCCATTGAAACCTTGACCACATTCAAGACGTTTCTAACATCCCTTTCGAGGGGAACTACAATTACTCTGATTCCATTCCCGTCAGGATATATAGGCACAAGATGCGATGTCTTGCCGAGTAAACTTAGGACTAACCTTTAGGTCTTTCTTTAACTTTCTAACCCTTTGGGCACTTTTTAGAACCTTGATCTGCAGGTACAATTGACCTATAGTACATACCGCTTGGGATGGGTAAACCTTAACTCCACTCATGTTCCTTTAACCTAGGACTTTGTGTGTATTTGTGCATTGCATCCATAAAGCATCATTTGCATTAAGACTTCATGCAATTCAAACTTTCTTTATGAACATCGCAGGATACCATGGATCACCGTGGAAGGCATACTTTAAAATATTCTTTTAAGGGTTTTAAATTGGATGTCCTAAGGAAATTAGGGGTGTTGATTCAAGATCAAGAGGGATTTCGACATAGATATGGGAGGTTGTTATCTTTATTGAACTTTCAAGTGAACAAAGGACTTCTTTCGGTTTTGCTACAGTTCTACGACCCAGACTATCATTGCTTCACTTTCCCAGATTATCAGCTTTTGCCTACTTTGGAGGAATACTCTCAGTTGGCGGGGTTACCTATTTCGAATAAGTCTCTGTTCCCTTTCTTAGAGAAGGACCCTAAAGAATAAGACGTTGCTAAGGCCATTTGTCTAAAGGTATCTAATGTCAAAGCTAATACGATCACTAAAGGGAAGACCTTCGGTTTGCTCACAGACTTCTTAATTAAGAAAGCTCAATACTATGCCGATCATATGAGTATGCCTACCTTTGAGACAATCTTTGCCTTGCTTATTTATGGAGTGTTGCTTTTTACCAGTTTTGAAGGGTTTGTTGACATGAACGCCATCAAAACCTTTATGATGAGAAATCCAGTGCCAACTTTATTGGGTAACACTTATCACTCGGTGCATCTACGAAACTTCCATGGTGGAGGGATGATTACCTGTTGTGTGTCGTTACTATATAAGTGGTTTATTTTGCACTTGCCTAAGTCCGGTCCTTTTTGGAATCCTACTCAAGGACGTTGGTCACAAAGAGTCATGGCTTTAACTCATTCGGATATTGATTGGTATAATCGTATGTATGATGGGATATTGATCATCGATAGTTGTGGAGACTTTGCTAATATACCTTTGCTTGGCTTTGATGGAGAGATTAGCTACAATCCAGTTCTAGCTTGCCAACAGTTGGGATATCCGTTGAAGGAACCGCCTAAAGGTATTCATGTGGAGAGAATCTTCTTCAAAGATGATAAAAAGCTTCAAGATCAGATCGTATCTTCTTGGAATCATTTGCATAGGAAAGGTAAAGAAAGTCTAGGAAAGCCTAACTGTGTATCTATGGAACCTTATCTTCAATGGGTCAGAGAAAGAGCCATCAAGATGAAGATGCCTTATCCTCGCCAAGATCCTTTACCTCCAAGAGAGGAACCTGTTCAATATTTCATGTCCGAGGCTGAAACGTTGAAGATCGCTTTGAAGCAAGCTCAACATGAAGCAGAAACATGGAAGGACAAATACCAGGTTATCGTCAGTGAGAATGCCGAACTTCAAAAACAGCTTCAGTCGAAGAATGAAGAGGTACTCCCCTACAAGAGGAGAAGAATCTACGAGGATTTATTTTCCTCCAAATGTCCGTCTACTCCATGAAGATGTGTATAACGCTTTCTTAGGGCTTTCATAGCTTTTATTTAGACATTCTTGTTAAGACTTCTTAAGAATATTTATGTGTAATCCATTTTCAAATTAATAAATAAAATCCCATTGGTATTCCGCGATGTCTTAAATGTTTGAATTCCATGAAATCATTTCATTTGCATCTCGCATGTTCGCATCATATTTTTGCATTACATTTATCTTCCGGTTTCTCATTATCGGTTACCTTGTCTTCCAGTCTTGTCACCCTAAGTCCTCTGCATCAGTACAACACTAGAGCCCAAACTCGGAAAAGGGTGGAAGAACAGAATCAAGAGATCAACCGTGTCAGCCATGAACTAGAAGATCTTCGAGGAAGTGTGGGGCAGATTATGGAGATGCTACAAGCTCTTAATGCAAGGATGGATACTCAGCCTACTGTTGTTTCTGAGACTACCAATACCGTTGCAAGTCCTCAACCAGCTGTTACTGTCGACAAAGTACCTCCTCATGGTCTTCAATCCGGTTTAGTGCATCCTACTATTGCTCAACCAGTTCGACGAGCTACTCCTCCAAAGTGCAAAACTCAGAACTCAGATCATTGTAAAGGACCTACACGTTCGAGGAACCGCAAGATGGCTGCTCCTCAACCTTGGCAACATCAGCAGAATTATGTTTAAGGTTATCCGGTTCAGTATGCTCAGCAACCCTGTGTAGCTACTGTCGCACCTCCCTTCAGTCCTCATTTTCCTACCTATCAGCCTGTGCAACCGGCTCCGGTCTATCAGCATCCGGTTTATCAACAGCCTCCTGTTTGTCAGCCTGCACAAACTGTCAACGAGTGCCCAACGCTCCTGCTCATCAACAGCCTAAAAAGCAAACACCTCGTCAGGATGCTCAGGCTAGGAGACGATACAAGCCGTGTCCTCCGATTCCAATGACTTTTACCGAGTTGTATCCTTTCTTAGTACAACGAGGTCTAATTATTACCTAAGCTTTGGGTCCGCCTCCCAATCCTTTGCCTATCAACTACAACGCCGCTGCTCATTGTTTATTTTACGAGGGTGCGCCAGGTCATGATCTAGAGGATTGTTATGCTCTTAAGAACCATGTCAGAAATTTGTTGGAAAAAAAGGTTCTGTCTTTTGATGATCTTCAACCAAGATCGAGCTCTACAAAGCCTGTCTTCGACATATCTACGTCAGTTACTCCTGCATCAAATCAGCTGAAGCTGGTAATTGTCCAGAAGCCTAGTCCATCTCATTTCGGTGATCCTCAAGATGATACGACCATGATCAACAAAACGTCTGAGAAAGTTATTCTGAATGAAGATTTATAGACTGGTATTGAAACAATGACAGATATAGCTGGGGCACGCAGGATGGTTCGCAGTGATGTCATTGAGACTCCGCCAAAGGAAACCACTACTACCATGCCGGTTTTGAATACAAAGGCTTCGTGAGAATATTTTGAAGGGCTTTAAGATAGTTCATTTTTGCTTATTTATATGTATTTTTCTTTGATTCAGCATAATTGGCATGTACGAACTTGTTTATTTCGATTAATTAATGCAATGCATATGTTTGTCTTGAATAAATCCATTCGTTTCACTCATAAAAATATTTTTTTCATAAACTTATAATGCCAACTTTACCCGATCTCTTGTCTTGATAGAGGATTGGGAGGAGGATGATGAGCCAAAAACATCCGATCTTTTGTCTTATGCTTTCGATTGAAACCTATTGATGATGTAAGGCATTGTTTCGAATCCTAAACACTGGAGATATAAGGATGTTAATCCCTCTCTAACCCCTTTGAGCCTTGAAGTAGGAGTTTTTTCTTTTCCAAATCAAAACCCTTATTTTAACCTGGGGCAGGTTAGTTTTTTAGTTAACTTGATTGAGCACTTAGACTCTCAAAAAGGAGGAGCGAACATTCGAGAATCCATCCCTAACATCTTAAGAAGTAAGAAGTCGATGACCATACCTCTACTACTAAAGAGTGGGGCAGTCACAAGCTTTCAAAAGAGTCACACGACTTATTCAACAAAAATAAAAAAATGTATAGAGCCCGCTAAGTCAGAACCTATGAAGGAGACTTAGGCAAAACTGGGGCATCCCGCTGGACTCCAATGTCAAATCTCAAAGACGCCGTCCAGGAAAAAGTTAGGGAATAAAAATGCAAAAAATCAAAAACAAAGGATTACCTTAAAGAATCCACAATAAAGAACTAAGTAATGTGACCGTTCACCAAAAGAAATAGGTGAGTGACTGTCATGTCCAAAGCCATTAACGAGTTCTCGACCATATTAAATCCGATTGAGATATGAGTGCTCGTACCCGGTTAATTAAATTAGGATTGGAGAACATCACGAAGAATGGGTGGGTATCAACAAACTTTGAGCCTTATCCTTTGTTTCTTAAACCGTGAACCAAGCCGCGATACAACCTTTCAAAGACCTAATTGAAGTAGGAATTCTTTTGAAAGCATACTCGATGAGATAATGTTTCCTGACTCCTACGAGATATGCTCAATTTACCGTTGGCATTATAAATTAAATTCATATCCTAACTAGTGATTCAGTCACGACCTACTGCGATATCTTTTTCAAAACAAATTTCAAGACAAATATACAAGTTGCATTGATAGTTTCAGGATTAGCATTTCATGCGTGTTGGTTTTACCTGACGTCTCAGAAACTTACATATGAATATCGAAGATCCAGCTAAACAGGGGCAGGCGGTTCCCAATTTACTTACTGATACAAGCCTGACAACTCAGTCATAACACGTTTGATTCGTGCCAGTTACGTCGAGATCCGATCGATCCCTCCAAGAGTTTGAAAACATTGGGGCAATTGAACTCCATGTCCTCTGTAAAATCCTCCTAGGATGACTCTTCCTTGCAAAAGTTAGTACTCGGGGGTATATTATTTTTCAAAATGGCGACTACTACACAGTCCAAAAATAGCTTGCTTTACAACATTCTGATGGATCTTACTCCCGGTGGTCTTCATTTCCTAGTAAGTCTTCGTTGCAGAAGTATGTCTAAACCATCGCCTCATCACAATCCCCAGCGAGACTATAAGCTGACAACCCTTTGGACCGAGCTGGTAATTTTCTAGATTACAGAAATCATACCAGCATCTTCCCCGTGATAGTCCCCATCGAGACTTTAAGCTGACCATACTTTGGGATCCGTCTGATAAATCCCCAGTGATTCTCATGACTGCAGAGATATCCCGGCATCATCCAAGTGATATATGTTCTGGAAGACCCATCCTCAGTTGAATTATCTGTTCCTCAGTGAAATCACCTTACCTTCCTCAAGAATATTCCCCAAGAAGTCAAGATACTGTCCCCAGAAATGTCCGTTTGATTTCTTCCCCAGTAAGCTTGACGAACTCTCCCCAGGGAAGTTTTGATATCTTTTATCCAGGAAGCCGAGGTATTATTCCCAGGAAATTGTTACCTCTTCCCCACAAAGCGCATATTTATTTTATCCCCGGAAGTCTCTGATCTTAAGATTTTCTTCGGCTGATTATGGTTCATGATAGCAATCCCTCACGTGAAGTCATGACATCGTATCTACATGCAAAGATCAAGGATCCCCAATTGAAGTCAGGACCTTATACTCTCTAGTGAAGTTGTACCGTATCCCCAAGTGAAGGTCATGATATTTTCTCCCCAGGGAATTTAGAACTTTGAAGCAGGATTTGGTTCTACCATCGACTTTTCCTATACCCCGATGGATGTACTGTTGCAGAGGTCGCCAGGGTACTCCCGTCGAGATGTTTATTTCATCTCATGTTTCCTCCTCTCGTTTGTTTTGTCAGCATATGCATAAGCATACTTATTGCATGGCAGTTTCCTATACATGAACATACACATTCGCATACACATTGACATACGCATTAGCATGTGCATGCTTACTATTTGTCGTCATCCTTTGTCGTTACTGCTGAGTAACTGGGTTTGTCCGTTCTCTCCAAGTAGATCGTCATCCCTAAGCACAAAATACTCATTTGTTGCCAGTTTCCCCACCGAGTTCATCCCTCGTGGACGATGGTTATTTCAGTCATCTTTCCGCGCTAGGATAAGGTAGTCCCTATCCGAGTTCGTTCCCTCGATGGAGTCGCGTTTGTTAGTTGTTTCCAGTTACAGATCGAATTTCGGACTTGTCGGTCATCGAACCTACCTGGATGTGCATTTATTTTGCACTATCTTTCAAGAAAAGCCTTTTCAATCCTTTGCAGACAAGCAACAGTTCCCAGTCGAGGAGCTTACCACCTACATTACACCCTACAATTCATCATTATACCCTACATTTGATCTTCTTGTACAAGGAGCTCATTATTTCATTACAACTTTCATCACAATCTTCATTACAACTCACAAGTTTCATTACATTACAATTTACAATCGATCAGCGTCCGTTCTTGTACAAGAAGCTCATCGTATCAACTTACATTACAAATTACATTACATTTTACAATCTCTACGAGCGGTTTTCATTTGAGAAGCTTATTCGTGATATTCGTACAAATAAACGGTATTTCTCGCCTGAGAAGCTCATCCTATCTTCGTTATGACTTACACTAAATGGCCATCTCCATCGAGCAGCTGGTTTCCATTTCCTGTTCATCTTGAAGTGAGGGGAGGTTTTGAACCAAATCATATTCAGGAGAGCACGATCTTGAACTATGAGAAAGTTCATTTTACCCTTTAGCAAAAGAAGAAACCTAATCATGCCCAGGGAGCATAGACTTGAGACATGAAGAAGTTTATTTATTAGATAAGCAACATCCTCTTTATTTGAGGGTTTATCCAGTTTTGGCATGTAAGTCCCTTCCAACGATAGGTGGCATTTCTCTCTCGAGAAACTTATCAGGGCATTTCCTATAAAAGTCCATTTATTTTGGCATACAGTCGGTCTTTACCCTGTATATTTCTCATGGATTCCTGAAGACTCTGTTTGAATCTGTCACGAGGGGATGGTTTCAGAAGCTTGGATGTTATTCTTTGATCAATGCTCCAGCATTCTGACAATCGATCTTGCAGTAGTGCAGATCCAGTTTTACTTTTTATCCTAGAGTATCAGCCGATCACGCCTGAACCTGTTGAATATTTTACTCTCAGATATTCCCCAGTGGAGGCCGTCTCACCGGTGCTATCTCCATTGAGGATCCTGCATTTCCCCTTAAAGTCCATTTATTTTGGCATACAGCCGGATTTTACCCTGTATTGTTTCCTACGGATTCCCGAAGTTTCCGTCTGATCCTGTCACGAGGGAAAGTTTACAGAAGCTCGGATGTTATTCTTTGATCAATGCTCCAGCATTCTGTGATCGATCGTGCAGTCGTGCAGACCCATGTTTTACTTTTAGATATCCCCAGTGGAGGTCGTCTCATTGGTGCCATCTCCATTTGAGGATCCCGTTTTTACCGTTCCCTTTTCTAAAAGTGACAATCAGTTGTGTTCTCACCAGTTGACCTTCACTTTAGAATTCCCCAGTGTCGTGTTGTCACTCAGTGCATCATATTCCCCAGTGTGGTTTGTTTGTCGTGTTTGTCCCCTGTGTCTTCGTGTCGTCTGCATTCTTGCATTTTTCATTCCAGCATACACATCATATCATATTCATGGCATTATCATCATTAGTTTGTTTTTGTTTTGTCCATAGCATTGCATATCACTGCATCTAAGGGCAAAATTTTCGGTTATCTATATTTAAATCCCTCCACCATGATTTCTCGAGTCTCGGTCGCTCAAACCATCTGGTGAAGTTATTTAAATAGGGGCAACTGTAATACCCCAAATTTTACCCTCAGATTAGTTGATTCATGTCGCATGTCATCTCATTTTTGCATCAGCTAACTATTAACAGGTTACGTAGTTTGTTTCATTTTGTAGGAACCGTGTCTGGTACACTTTGGTTGTTAAGGGGCAAAATTGTCATTTGTATGTTGCTTGCTGACAAGTCACAAAGCTGAATCATTGTCAAGATTTTATCAAGCAATTAGAGCTTCCGTTCCCGAGTTCTTTATGTTTTTTGAAGATAAGCAGAGATTTACGGTAATTTTGGCATCAGGATTTTCGAGATACGACATTTATTTTGTCATGTGGGGTTTGATCATGTCAAGACATAATTCGGTTCGGCGTAAGTCAGTGCAAGAATCCTTTCTGTGGAATTTTATCGTAACAGGTATATTTCTCTGTTTCTCCTGCTTCCTGTTACTTAAACCTTCAAAAAAAGTAGTAGTTGGATTTTTGTTTCGACTCGAGTCTGAAGTTACTAGGCATGTTCAATCATGATTTATGGCTGATTCAGTTCAAGATATCGGGTTCAGTCATCAGGGAGACAAATTGAATTTTTAAAACAGAGTTTAGTTTCTGTTTTCATTATTGATCATATTTCTCTGTTTCTTTTCCATTTTTTACTCCGTTCAAGGCTACCCTCGGCCCTATCATCAGGCGCGGTTTAATCTAGAGATATTGGGCTGGAATTAAGGGTTATGTCGTGTTGTAAGTGGAACGACACAGGTTAGAACGATAAGGTTGATGCAGTTGATTTTTCTCGGAATCTATTCGTACGGGTTCGTTTGGTGGTTCAAGTTTAATTGATTAATTCATGATTGTTTGAATTTGTTCGGAAGCACTTAACCGGTGGAATTTAATCGGACGTTTTTGACTACGAGAAGTTGTTAGATTTGTGATTAAATTGTGGAAAGAGGAAATAAAGACAAGTATTTGGATAGAAATAATGTGGATATTATTATTCATATTTAATTCTTTACAATTTACAAAAAAAAAGAGGGAAATTAAATTACATATTTTTTCTTAAAAGTCCTAATTTGTTTCTAAGTGGTCTTCATGCTTGATTTCTCTGACTAATCCTTAATGCCCGACTCATCCGATGTTTCTTCATACCTGCACAGAAAAATCACAATGGAAAGGCAGAGTAAAAATGTCAGAATTTAATTTGACACCCTCAATGCTATGTCAGCATCGGGTGTTGGGAGGGCACGACAAAAGCCGCAATCGATGACCATTCCAATCCTCTACCTCAGTGTCGAACCGGTAGTATCCGTCCTTTTGGGACAACCGAGAAGAAGAGGAAAAGAAGTATTTCCGGCCAGAAATGATTATCAGATAAGCGTTTATTTTGGAAATTGATTTTCCTGCAAAACAGATTTTAATCCATATTCGGTTTCCTATCAAGTAAATAATTGGAAATCCGAATTCAAACCCAGATGCCAATAGATTTGAACCCAAACTGTATCAGAAGAATCAATTCGTATCAGCAAACAAAATCCAACGTTCAAGAATAAAAATCCAAGCAAATCCGGAACCATATCCATGGATATTCAATATCCAACGGAGCCATTTCCAACATCTGAAAAAAAATGCAATCAATATCAGATAACAGAAACCAAATCAAGCCAAATATCAGAAAAATCTGAATCCGGCAAATCAAACATATCAGAAAAATCTCAATCAGATCATATCAGATACAATCAGCAAAAATCAAATCTCCTTCCAAAATAATAACGTAAATCCGACAGATCCAAGCCCATCAGAGAAAAAGATGATATAAAAGAACAAGCTCACGAGATGACGAAAGGCTAAGAGCGAGAGAACGATAAAACGACGACCACAAATCGCGAAAAGAGCACGGGAAAAGGTCATTACCATCATCCAACAAGGCCAAATGAACACACCATTAACACCGTGAATCATCAAACATCAGTTCCAACCGCAAAAAACGGACCAAAACGGAAGACCGCCAGCGCCGTCTGTGAAGAACGGCGAGCAATCCTACCGTCAAAAGGGCTCAGGAATCCATCATCGCCCTAAGATCAAGATGCCACAAACCGACCGGGGACGAAGTCGTAAGCCACCGTAGGTCCATCAGCGGAAGCCGCGATCAAATAAAGTCATCATAACGAATAGTTTTTTGGTAAGAAGAAGAAGCAAAGCCTATCTAATCGTGATTATCGCAGGTGAAATCAGAACAACAAAGCGAATGACGGAAGAAGAACTCAGATGAAGCGCCGTTGTGGTGCTTGTGAATTAGGGTTCTAAAAACCCTAAAGGTCCTCCAAGTTTCCTTTTATGTGGTTCGACCGGGTCGGGTTGGGAAGTGGTGACCCACCCGACCCAATTTCTGTTCCTTTTTTATTTTTTTTGTTTTTTTAATAATACCTTTTAGTTTTTCTTTTTTTAAAATTAAAAATTCCGTTTTTTAAAATAAATTAAAAACTCTGCTTTTTATAAAATAAATTAAAAACCGTTTTTTCTTAAAAAAATTGAAAGCTTTTCTTAAATAAATTAATTTTTTTTTTAAATAAATTAAAAACTTTTTTAAAATAAAAACTAAAACATTTTTTAAAATAAAAACTAAAACATTTTTTAAATAAAAACTAAATCTTTTTTTAAAAAAAAAACTAAGATTAAAATTCTTTTTTTCAAAATTTAAATTAAGGTCCCCTTTTCAAAATTAATAAAACAAAATTACAAATTGTATTTTATTTTTCTTTCAATATTAACCATTTCATTATTTGTCATATTTCTGTCTAACTTTTTACTACTGTTCTCTGTTTTCTCCGCAGTTCGTATTTAAATTCCGATTAATATTTATCTGTATTTGTTTCTCGGTTGTAATTTTGCGAAGCAATTGTCGCACTATTTTTTCAGTACTTCATCTTTTGTTATTATATATTTATTCATCTTCCATCACCTTTTACATTTATCATTGAATCTGTCACATTCCGAAGGTTTAGGTCTAACTATTTGACCGCCGTGTCAATAGTCCTCACCTTTAACATTCTCTAAACCCTATTAGTCTAGGCGTCCCGCCGTGGATAAAAATGCCCTTTACCCTAGCATTAGGTCAAAGAGTCGCCGTACTCTGTTTTAGGGTTTCCCGCCGTGGAATCCCTAATTTAACCCTATTTTCAACTTACAATTTCAACATAGAGATTGGAGTCTCCGCACTCCACCTAAGCGTGTCCTTAGGATACGTTTATTCCCCATTGAAACCTTGACCACAGTCAAGACGTTTCTAACCTCCCTTTCGAGGGGAACTACAATTATTCTGATTCCATTCCCGTCGGGATATGTAGGCACAAGATGCGATGTCTTGCCGAGTAAACTTAGGACTAACCTTTAGGTATTTCTTTAACTTTCTAACCCTTTGTATATACCTTAAGAATAATAAAGCAAAATAGTAAACAATAAACAAAAGGTTCCTGTAGAGTACTACAGAAGTTTAGGATGCTAGTACCTTCCCTAAGCTTAACCAACCCCTTACCTAGATCTCTCCCCACATTGTGTTTACGATGCAAAAATAGGTTTTCTCTCTTTTGATCTTTTCCTTCGGATAAATCAAAGAGCGGTTATGAATTAAGAATTGTGATTCAAATTAATTAATAATTTGATATCCTATTTCCACCGCAACATCGAGCCTACGACCCCTATTTGGTTTGGATTTAGAGCAGAGCCGAGAAGCTGATGATGTCGTACCCATCTGCTAAGCCTGTGTGCCCTCTTGTGATTGAAGAACCCACTACCGTAGACATTCAGAAGTACAATCAGTTATTGTTTGAGAAGGAAGAGTTGAGAAAAGCCAAAGAGGAGTTAGAGAAAGAAATCATTCAGCTTCGAAGTGAGAAGATTGAGGCTGTTCATTCCTTCAAGAAGCAAACTGAGCTTGTAAACAAATTGGGTACGGATCTGACCAAGGAGACCAATTCTCGGGAGCGTTTGGGTTTGGATTTCAAGGCTGTTAATAGTGTTATTGCTTCTAAGAAGGAAAAGTTGGATAGAGCTTACTTAAAGATTTCTAAGTTTGATAACCAATGGAGTGCTACGCTCACCAACAGCAAAGAGCGTGAAGACAAGTTGAAGCTACATATCAACAAGTTGAAGACGCAGCTCAATGCCAAAGACGAGAAGATTGCAGCGGAGGCGTCACTCAGACAGGATAGTGAGTACAGGTTGAACGAAGCTATTGCAAACTTGAAGGATTGTAGGTTGAGAGCTGATTCCAAGAGATGCAAGCTCGAGGCATGCTTTGGGGAAGAAGCTTGGGAAGATCATGTTGAGAGTTTACAACATACTCTTAGCCGGCGAGAGCTACTTATTCAGGGACTAATTGCTAGACCAGATCATCCTGAGACGCAAGAGTTGCTAGAGGACTTCCGGTCTCGTCATCTAGCTTGACTATCTTGTTTATCTGCTGTAGTTTGTTGCTTATTGCTTGTTGTACTGACCATCACCAGGCTTGTTGGTTGAGATCTTTTCTTTTGTATTCAATTGTTGCTTGTACATTGCATGTTGGCCTGTGATTATATACGAGGAGGTTCTGTTATATGCTTGTTTGTAAGGCTCTTCACTATTGTGTTTTTCTCCTGGAAACTAGAATCGAGGGGGGAATTTCCCTGTTGCATACATACATGTCTGCATTTTTGCATTTTTGCATTGCAGGTGCATCGGAACTGTTAATCTTATTTTCCCGTGGTTCGTTAGTGTTTCAGGATTGCTGATCAAACGACTCACTGGTACGCAACTAGGGGAAATCAGAAGAGAGTAATGAAGCAGATGCAAGCAGAGATGCAGGAAATGAGGGACCGGATGGCCCAGTTCATGGAGGTAATGCAGGGAGTGGCTAATGGACAAGAGCAACTCCATACTTTAGTGCAGCCCTTGATTGCACGTGTTGATGGCAACGGTGTGTTGCATGGTGGGAATGCTTCTAATCCTCCACATGTTGAGACTCCTCGAGCTGATAACTCCATGCCAACTTTGGTTATCCCTACTGCTAGAGGGAGTGGTAATGCTGCTGGTGCCGGTAACGCTGCAGGGTTCAACAACACCGGTTTTGGTAATGTTGGAAATGGTAATGGGAATGGTTATGGTCCTGACACCACTTGTGCTATACATGGTAATATGGATCACCTCTAGAATAAAGACAGGCAAGATGATATGTTCTCACCGAGGGTTGTGGTTGCTGAGTTACCCTCTAAAGCTGATAACAGGATCAAGATGATTGAAGAAAAATTGAAGTCCCTTGAAAGTCAAAACTCTATGGGCCTTGATATGACTAACCTGGGACTGATCCTGGACCTGAGAGTGCCACCAAAGTTCAAAGTACCATACTTTGACAAATATAAGGGTACCACCTGCCCGAGAGTTCATCTGAGATCCTACTACCGTAAGATGTCTGCCTACTCAGACGATGAGAAATTGCTCATGCATTTCTTCCAGGACAGTTTGCCCGGTCCTTCATTGGAATGGTACATGAGTTTGGAACCCGTGGATGTCCGCAGTTGGAGGGACTTGGCTGAGGCCTTTGTGAAACATTATAAATACAACAACGACCTTGCTCCTAACAGGGTCCAGCTTCAGAATCTTTCACAAAGGAACAATGAGTGTTTTAAAGAATATGCCCAAAGGTGGCGGGAGTTAGTAGCCAGGGTGCAGCCGCCTATGGTGGAACGTGAGCTCATTGATATGTTTGTCGCCACTTTTCCAGGCGTTTATTACGAGAAGCTCATCAGTAGCATATTGGGTAGTTTCTCTGACTTAATCATCACCGGAGAGAGGGTGGAAATGGTATCAAGTTAGGGAAGATAAGTGTTGGTGAAATGCCCTCAACTGTAGGAGGTAAGAAGGTGTTCGATAACAAGAAACGAAAAGGAGATACCAATTCCGTGTCCAGTTCACGTGGAAGAGGTAGAGGTCAGAATCAGCAGCAACAGCAGATTGCCAGTATTACAATTCCCGCAGTTCAGCAACCACAGCAACAATAGCGTCAGCAACAACAACAACAACCGCAGCAGAATCAACAGGGGTATAGAAGATATCAAGACCGAGGTCGGGCGACAAATAGGCATTTTAATGCGCCTCCCATGCTGTATTCTCAGCTATTGCAAGCTTTGTTGCAGCTGCAACTTATTTAGAAGAGAACATTAGCTCCATTGACTGGGTCTCCTCCACCCGAGTATGACGCAAATGCTCGCTGCAAATTTCATTCAGGTGCCCCGGGGCATAACATCGATAATTGTAAGGCCTTTAAGCATAAAGTGCATGACATGATTGATAGTAAAGCAATTAACTTCTCCAATGATGTTCCTAATGTCGTACAAAATCCCATGCCAAATCATGGGCAAGTTGGGGTCAATGCAATTATTGAGGAGGATGTTTTGGATTTGGGAACAGATGTTAATGAGCTGAAGACACCATTGAGCTTTGTGAAAGCTAGATTGTTGAAGGGGGGTGTTTTCCCAGGTTGCGCTGAAGATTGTGCTGAGTGTCTGAATAATCCTAAGGGATGTGGGAAGTTGAAAGGATATATTCAAGATATGATAGATATGGGAGTCTTGCAGTTTGACCGGTCTGTTGAAAGAAAGCCTGAAGAGTTGGTAGCTGAGGAAAGGGATGAGATTGCAACAATTTCCATTCCGTACAAAACCGTTACCATTTATGCGCCAAAACCACCAACAATAACCATAACTAAAGTAGGTCCCGTACCGTTTGAGAGCACCAAGGCTATTCCGTGGAACTACGGAGCTGAAGTGTATTGCAATGGACATAAACTAGATTTAAATGGTCCCCCTGCGAATTCAATAGATAATCTTGTGGGAGCGGGAGGAATTACCCGTAGTGGACGGGTCTTTTCGTCACCTGAAGTGGTTGTTGATAAGGTTGACAAGGGGAAGAGACCAGTGGTAGAAGAAACTTCTCAGGCTGGAGAGAAGGAATCTTTGTTAAAGGATGCAGAAGAGTTTATGAGGCTGATACGAAAGAGTGACTACAAGATAGTTGATCATTTGCAGCAAAGTCCTTCTAAGATATCTATCCTGTCTTTGTTACTATGTTCTGAAGCGCATAGGAATGCACTGTTGAGAATACTGAATACTGCTTATGTGCCGCAAGAAATTTTGGTTAATCAACTCGAAGGGGTTGTTGCACACGTAAATGCAGGGAACAACTTGGGGTTTACAGACCTGGATTTGACGCCAAGGGGCAGGAACCATAATTGTGCGTTGCACATATCATTAGAATGCCGAGGGGATGTTATGTCTCATGTACTCGTGGATACAGGATCATCCTTGAACGTACTTCCAAAGAAAGCCTTAATGAAGTTGGACATGCAAGGTCTGATCTGCACACCAAGTGATTTGGTGGTGCACGCTTTTGATGGTACCCAGAGATCTGTGTTCGGAGAAGTGACATTGCCCATTCAGGTGGGACTGGAAGTATTTGATGTAGTGTTCTACATTATGGACATCCATTCTGCCTACAATTGTCTATTAGGCTGCCCATGGATTCATTCAGCAGGAGCTATGACCTCCACGCTGCATCAAAAGCTAAAGTGTATGGTTGGCGGTAGTGTTGTTACAGTGTGTGGAGAAAAGGATATAATGATCAGTCACTTATCATCCTTCAAGTACGTCGAGGTGGACGGAGAAATACATGAAACCCTTTGTCAGGTTTTGAAATAGTCAAGATTAAATATAAATCTCCCATTGTGAGCAAGGCGCCCGAGGTGGCTATGTCTTCTTTTAAGGAGGCCCAAGCAGTAGTACACGATGGGGCAGCGCAAGGTTGGGGCTAGGTATTGGAGATTCCGTACAAGCAAGACAAGTTTGGTTTAGGGTATCGCCCGTCATTTTCTTCATCATCGCAAAGCGCGTTGCGCTATAAAGGACCCGTGCAGTTCACTAAGGGAGGAGTTATCTTCGAAAGGATCAACGCTGTGTCAGACGAAGAGGGAGATAGTGATTGTGATATGGATGCTTGGATCAAGCCTTGCACTCTAGGACAGAGCCTGCGCAACTGGTCTATTGAAGAATTCGTTCAAGTGACAAGGTAATGCCTTTTAGGTTGAAAAACGCAGGGGCATCCTACCAGCAGGCTATGGTCACTTTGTTTCATGATATGATTCATCATGAGATTGAAGTCTATGTTGATGACATGATAGCAAAGTCGCAAATGGAGGAAGAGCATCTAGTTAACTTGTTGAAGCTGTTTGAGAGGTTCAGGAAGTTTAGATTGAGGTTGAATCCAAATAAATGCACTTTTGGAGTTCGGTCCGGAAAGTTATTGGGGTTCATTGTCAGTGAAAAAGGAATCAAGGTCAATCCTGCAAAAATAAAAGCTATACAAGATATGCCAACACCGAAAACACAAAAGGAGGTTTGTGGTTTCTTGGGGAGATTGAACTACATTTCTCGATTCATATTTCATCTCACAGTCACATGTGAACCAATGTTTAAATTGCTAAAGAAAGATCAGGCGGTCGTCTGGAATGAAAATTGTCAAAAAGCATTTGATAAGATAAAAGAATACTTCCAGGAGCCTCCGATACTGATACCCCCAGTGGCTGGAAGACCTTTAATCATGTACTTAACGGTTCTTGAGAACAGTATGGGTTGTGTTTTCGGTCAACACAATGAGACTGGAAGAAAAGAGCATGTGATCTATTATTTGAGTAAAAAGTTCACAGACTGTAAGTCCCGTTACTCAATGCTCGAGAAAACGTGTTGCGCACTTGCTTGGGCTGCCAAACGTTTGAGACAATATATGCTTAATCATACAACCATGCTGATTTCGAAGATGGACCCGGTCTAGTATGTCTTCGAGAAGCAAGCGCTCTCAGGAAGAATTGCCAGGTGGCAGATGGTACTGACAGAGTACGATATACAATATGTTTCCCAGAAAGCTATCAAGGGAAGTGTTCTGCCAGAGTACCTTGCCGAATAGCCAATCGAAGACTATCAACCGATGAAGTTTGAGTTTCCTGACAAGGACATCATGTTCCTAAAAGTGAAGGACTGTGAAGAGCCATTGCCGGACGAAGGTCCAGAGAAAGGTTCCTAGTGGCAGATGATATTCGATGACGCTGTCAACTCCTATGGTAGTGGAATTGGGGAAATCATTACAACTCCTCATGGCACTCATATTCCCTTCACTGCCAGGTTGACGTTCCCTTGCACTAACAATGAAGCCGAGTACGAAGCGTGCATCATGGGTCTGGAAGAGGCTATTGATTTGAGAATCAAGAATTTGGATGTATATGGAGATTCAGTGCTAGTGGTTAATCAGATAATGGGAGAGTGGGAAACTCGTCAGCCAAATCTAATTCCTTACAAAGATTACGCAAGGAGGTTGTTACCCTTCTTTGACAGGGTAGAGTTCCACCATGTGTCGCGAGCAAAGAATCAGATGGAAGACGCTTTGGCAACGGTATCTTCAATGTATAAACTGAACTATTGCAACGATGCTCCAAGAATAGTCATCTCTCGCCTTGGTAGGCCCGCTTTTGTATTCGCTACTGAGGAGGCTGTGGATGGCAAGCCATGGTTTTATGACATACAAAACTTCCTCAAGAAGCAAGAGTATCCGCCAGGAGCTTCGGTTCAGGATAAGAAAACACTAAGGAGGTTATCTGGTAACTTTTATCTGAACCCAGATGGTGTGCTTTATAGAAGAAACTACAATTTGGTGTTGTTGAGATGCGTGGATGAAAAGGAAGCAACGTTGCTTATGGAAGAGGTTCACGAGGGTACTTTAGGTACACATGCCGGTGGGCACGCCATGTCTCGGATGTTATTGCGAGCAGGGTATTATTGGCTGACCATGGAGTCAGATTGTTTCAAATTTGCAAACAAATGCCATAAATTCCATATTTATGCAGACAAGATTCATATACCGCCAAGCCCATTGAATGTTATGGCATCTCCACGGACCTTTTCCATGTGGGGAATTGACATGATTGGAAAGATTGAGCTAACCGAATCCAATGGTCATCGTTTTATCTTGGTTGCCATTGATTACTTCACCAAATAGGTTGAAGCAGCCTCGTAAGCCAATGTCGCGAAGCAAGTCGTAGCCCGATTCATAAAGAAGGACATCATCTGTAGATATGGAGTATCCGAGCGAATCATTACTGACAATGGTTCGAATTTGAACAACAAGATGATGAAGGAATTGTGCCAGAATTTCAAAATCGAGCATCACAACTCATCTCCCTATCGTCTGAAGATGGATGGCGCTATTGAAGCAGCCAACAAGAATATCAAGAAGATAGTGCAAAAAATGGTTGTTACTTATAAGGATTGGCATGAGATGTTGCCCTTTGCTTTACACGGTTATCGTACGACGGTATGCACATCAACCAGGGAAACTCCTTTCTCGCTGGTATATGGTACTGAAGTTGTCCTACCATTGGAGGTCGAGATTCCTTCTTTAAGAGTTCTGGTCGATGTCAAGCTTGATGAGGCATAATGGATAAAGAACAGATTGAATCAGCTTAGCCTGATAGATGAGAAGAGGCTAGCGTCTATCGCGTACGGTCGATTGTATTAGAGCTGGATGAAGAAAGCTTTCGACAAGAAGGTGCATCCTCGGAGCTTTCAGACGGGTGGTCTTGTGTTGAAAAATATTCTCCCACCACAATCAGATCACAGGGGCAAATGGACTCCCAACTATGAAGGTCCATATGTCGTTCGAAAGGTCTTCTCCGGAGGAGCCTTGTTGTTATCCACCATGGATGGTGAGGATTATACATCCCCTGTGAATGCAGACGCAGTTAAAAAATACTTTTCTTAAAGAGACCCGCTGAAAAGAAAAAAGAATATCCAGGCAAAAATGGGGCATCCCGGCGAACCATAAAAAAGGAATTGGGTTCGGGCTAAAATTAGGGATAAAAATGAAAAGATGTAAACCCGCAAAGTCGAAAACCTGAAAAGGCGACTTTGACAAAAATGGGTATCCCGGTGAATCGAAAACCCGAAAGGGCAGTTCAGGCAAAAGTTAGGGATTGAAAAGCAAATGACTGCGGCCTGTGTTGGAACTTCATTGCTAAGTGGATTGGGAGGACCTGAGGGCCGTTTATCCGAATCAATCTCTTCTAAAGACGAAGCGTCAGGAAAGCATCAAGGTTAAACGATTCATAGAGGGATCAACTCATGGTGTTTGTCTGTGCCACATTGCCGACATTTTTGTACACTTTTGTATATTTCTGTGCATATCTGTATTGTTTTTGCGCAACTTCCTCTTTTCAGGGGTTGCATATGTTGTAAAACTTTGCCTATTTACAGGCCATTTATCAATAAACATATATTATTCAGTATCTCGTTTGTTTTGATTTAACTTTTACTGTTTTGTTTGTGAAAGACGCCCAATGTTTTGATAAACTTGCACATACATAAACTTGCAGGCCTTGGCCAATAATTGTTAAAACTTTGAATTAATTAAACAACGTCACGAATGATGACTGAGATAGTTCCGTTTGCGTAGGATATCTTTTCTGTTTGTTCAGTTTTACAGGGTCGTTACCCTTGGGGCAAAGAGGTGTGGATGAAATGCGTTTTATTTCCGGCCATAGTTTATTCCCCAATAAGTGGAGTTTGCATCTCTATCCCCAGTAGAGTTTGTATGCAGTTTAAGTGAGCAGGTAGCGTGTACGCTTTCCCTTGGCAGTTGTGTCGCTACTGCGAAAATCGGCGCCGGCTGAACAGAAGAGTCGCCACCGTGCGTTATTTATCCCACGGGAGGGAAAGGAAACGCTCAGAGTAAACCTCGCACAACATGGGAAAGGTATGGTCGTCGCAACCAAAACCTGGATTCGGGAGTCGGTTACGCAAGGGGAAGGTATTAGCACCCCTCACGTCCGTCGTACTCGACGGGATCCACGCTTGTTTTCGGGTATGGATTGTTATTCGATCTAAACTATAGGTCAAGGGTTAAAAAGAAAATAAAAGGACTCGGCAAAGTATCGCACTTTATGCCTACGTATTCCCGTCTGGAACAAGAAATCAGAGTCAACGTAGTTCGCCTACCTACGGGAAAGGAGGGGAAGGTTGCTCGCTAGGATATCGTATCCTATGCCTACGTACTTTCATACAGCATGAAAGATCAGAGCAAACGTAGTTCGGGCCACGTATGACACAAGTCTGTCTTGATTGTTTTTATTCCTTCTGAAAAAGGTTTTTCTGATTAACAGTCCCAGCGGACAAAAATGACGTCTTGATGAGTTCACATTCTTTTACGGAAGAAGTGTCTTTTATTGTGTTTGGAAGATTTATGGTGTTTTTCTGTTTGTTTTGAGAAAGAAAGAGACAGAACTTCTAACCTACGGCTGCGAAGGGAATCAAACTAACCTAATGTTATCATTCATGGGTTAAGTCCTAGTGTCTATCATGCTCCTCTCTTGCACAAAGAGAAACAGAGATCCTAAGGGAATAGACGGAAACAGAAACAATATCAGATATATACAGTAAAGCGGTAAAATGCATGGATGCAACAATACAAGAGAGGCAAGGGAGTCCCACTCAACCTCGAACCTAGAAAACAATAGGCAAAAGTGAACAGGATTCACCTTCAACCCAATAGGGTAAACAGCAAACAATACAGTCAGGGAAACCAATCAATACATCAAGAAATGAAATACAGCAGAAATAAACAGCCACAGCAGCTCTGCATTAACATCTGACTTCAAGTCATCTCCATACAGCTACAAGCTTCAGCAAGCCTCAATCTCCATCTCCACAGCTTTTCAGCAAGGTCTTGATCATCAATCTTCAGTCTACAATGGCTTTTCTTCAAGTCTCAGGCTCCAGGATGAACATCAGTCAACAAGATGAAGTGAATGAATGTTAGACAGTCAATTACCTACCAAGGGTGGTTCATCAACTGTCAACATTAAACAGACAGTTTCCTCTCAAAAGTTCTATCCTTCAAATACATTCACTGATCCTTCCAAAGGAAGGAGGTGAATATTTGAAAGAGACTTTGAATCATAGAGAAAGGATGGATGCAGACAAGGCATTCCATGTTTGAGAAACAAGCTTTCTATTCTAGAGCTCTGCCTAGCTCCTAAACCCTAATCTCCTCAACAGCTGCTAGCAGGAATCTCCTCTTCAACTCTGGAAGTTGGTCTTCAGTCTCTGGATCTCTAATGGCTTCAACATCACAAGTCTTCAGCTTCCCCAATCCCCAA